>JAANYP010004898.1:0-216940 GCA_020465985.1 Centrapalus pauciflorus | reverse complement strand
CTAATTTCAAATTCAAATCAAATCAAACAAAATCTAATACTCTACTAACTTATTAAATATAATATAGTATAATCTATACTATATAAAATAAGAAAACCACTTGGAGTTTCTGGACCATTGGATAGAAAGAAATCAATGGTCCAGATTAATAACAACTCATAATTATTTATGAAATGTCTTCTACACCCTTAATTAAAATCAATAATTATACCTATGCCATTTTTTTAATTCATTATCCAAATTTACCACCTTAACTTAATTACATTACATTAAATTTTGATTTTAAATTTTTCATTAATGAATTAATATTTACCTAAAATAAATATGTGTCATTATTATCCTTAATGATCACAGTTAAATTTAAATGTAAAAATTTGGATTTAAATGTAGAAGTGTAGTAAATAAAATTAAAAGTTTTTGTTAATTATTTTGCTAACAAGATTTAAAATTTAATTGATAAAACTTCAATTGTGAATATGATAAATTTTGATTGTTGATTTTTAGATATTCCATTTTTTATATTTTATCATTTTCAAAATATATACACATTCACATAATTGAATTATTTTTCTTACATTGATATTTCATATTTGAAGTTAATAAAAATTAAAAGAAACATTTTTGCAAACACATATTATTTGTTTTTAATAATACAATATAATAATATTTTTTTACTTAATATCAAACAACTATGTATTTTTTTATCTTTAATTTAACTAGCTTTCAATTTTTTTTTATTTTAATTATATATATTTTATAATAATTTATTAAAATATAAAAAATATGTATTTTCTAAAGCAACCCGTGTAATGCATGGGTAGATTAATCTATCTATATATTATAATAATTGAGAACATGATTGTCCACGTGTCATCCTATTATGTCATTTCATTTTCATTTTCCCGCCTTTAATTCCTTAATTAACTCTATCATCATATCATGACAAAAGTAACCGTCCATTCTAAACTTCCTTAATTATTTTCTTAAATATTGTAATTAATTGAACAATTTAAATTTATTTCCCTTCATTTTTCTAAATTTAAATATCAACCAACCAACTATATTTAAATAAATAAAACTATTTATATTTAAATCAAAACTATATTTCGTATATTTTTATTTTTACTCATATACATTTTATATAAATAAATTTAATTAAAAAATATCACGTAATATGTAACACCCTCTAATCCCAACTAAAAGCCACGTCATTTACAATACACATGTGGCATTAACGCAATCACAATCCATATCCCAATGTCAAGGTTTACACAAACACTGATTAATTAAAACATTTTACACAAACATTAACCATAATATCCCGAAGTCAACCCGACATACAAAACCCGACCCGGACCCAAATATTCACATACAACCCAGTATCCTTTGTCCCAAAGTTTCTAGCAAAGTATCACATACATATAACAAAGCAGAATCTCCCGATCGCAGCGAGTCAAGCTCCTATCGTCGCTCAGGAGCTGGCGGTCCTATCTTCGGTCCCCCTGATACACACATCAGACTCGAATACGTAAGCTTCGCAGCTCGTGAGTACACGAGGGTTAGACACTGCACAGTTCACATAATCACACATCGCATGTCACATGGCAACCCTACACTACACGGCATAACACATGCCAGCGAGTCTCTACTCAGAGACCCTAGAGATCCAATACAGAAAGAGATACTCATCTCAATTGGGGATCCCCCCCCCCCCTGGAGCCAAACCACGCCCGTGGAAGCTAACAGGAATAACGGCCGCATATATATATATGGGAACCCTTCACAGGGTCAAACAGAGCTACACAGCTCCCACGATACTCATCGCAATATATAGTAATGGATCTCAAACATATAACACATATAAAGAAGGAAAGATCATACCTGAGGGGCAACTCGCAGTGCCCAAACAGTTCATATAATCACATATGAAATATTAACACAAAAGACTCGAAAGACAACGACTAGTCTTTGGAAAAAGTCTCGCGTACTCACCTGGATCACCCTGCACAATTTCCCTAACTGTCTGATCCGAACCCGGCCCGTAACAATCTCTGATAGCCCCTGTACACAATTAATTCTCCCAGATTAATCTCAATTATCCCATAACTGTTAATATACCCAAATGAACCCACAAAACAACCCAACGGACCCCCAAAGCCTAAACCGACCCAAGTCCGCAGAAGCCCGATCGCGGCCGCACTGGCCCGATCGCGGCCCGCGCTCCCCAAGAACATCGCGGCCGCGCTAAGCGCGTCGCGGTCGCGCTCACGACGTGAAACAGATCCTCTGTTTCTGTTTCAGTTCTGCCCAGGGGGTATAACCCTCCCCCAATCCGATTTCCAGCAAACAGAAATACGAAACTGATACCAAAACACTTCTAAGGCATATATTCATCAATTCCCAATACATCTCAATGATTAACACACGAAATCAGATTCAAAATTGGAGATTACTCACCTTTAACTTCAAGAACACTACTTGGAGGTTTCAAATCCAACTTGCAGCAATTGGAGCACTTGATTTGGGTTTGAAATCAATTCAGCAACACAAGGAAACACACACACACTTATCTCTGGAATTTTGCACAAAAGAGAAGATAAGAACGCACGTCACACACATATATTACATAAACGGATCCCGTTATATCACGGGTTCGACACCGATACCCGACCCCAATATCAAAAATCCACTATTTATATCATTAAATCCCATTTAATCCCGTGAATCCATAATTATAATTTATCCACTAAAATTATATCCCGAATCCACGTAATCCCCCGTCCCGACACGTATAATCCACTATACGGGACGCAATTGGACCAACACAATACTCAATAAAATAATTGGTCAATAGGATAATTACATGTACCTGCTCGGGAGTCGGGGTGTTACAAATCCTCCCCCCTTACAAAGATTCCGTCCCGGAATCTAACTCTGACTCTGGAACAGAAAAGGGTAGCGACTCCGCATCTCAGATTCGGGCTCCCAAGTTGCGCTGGTACCCTTATGATGTCTCCATTGAATGAGTACCAATGATATCTCTTTATTGCGCAATTTCTTTACCTTCCGATCAGTAATCATCTCTGGCTGCTCAGCATATCTCAACTGATCATCCACGGATATCTCTGATAAAGGCACATACTGATCCTCCTTAGCTAGACACTTTCTCAGATGGCTCACATGGAATGTATCATGAACACCGGCTAACTCTGGCGGCAATCTCAACCGGTAGGCCTGATCTCTGACCCTGGCAATTATCTCAAACGGCCCTATATACCTCGGACTCAACTTGCCCCGGTGCCTGAAACGAATAACACCCTTCCATGGAGACACTTTCAACAACACCTGATCCCCAATACTGAATTCGAGCTCTGAAGTACGGCGGTCAGCATAGCACTTCTGACGGCTCTGTGCAACTCGCATATGCTCCCGGATCACAGCTACTTTATCACTCGTCTCCTGAAGTAGCTCGGGCCCACTGATCGGTCGCTCACCGACCTCACCCCAACACACGGGGGTTAGACACTTACGGCCATATAATGCTTCGAACGGTGCCATCTTAATCGAGGCATGGTAGCTATTATTATAAGCAAACTCTACTAATGGGAGATGCACATCCCAGCTACCTCTGAAGTCTATGGCACATGCTCTCAACATGTCCTCAAGTGTCTGGTTGGTGCGCTCGGTCTGCCCATCTGTCTGAGGCCTGTAAGCTGTACTCAGCTGAACCCGGGTACCCAGCTCTCTCTGGAAACTCTGCCAGAACCGCGAGGTGAATCGAATATCGCGATCAGAAGTAATCGACTTCGGAATCCCATGCCGCGACACCACCTCATTAATATACAGCCGCGCTAGCTGGTCCATCGTGATCGTACCCCGAACCGCAAGAAAGTGCGCACTCTTAGTCAACCGGTCTACTATGACCCAAATCATATCGTTCCCACGCACAGTACGAGGAAGTCTGACGATGAAATCCATCGTGATGTGGTACCACTTCCACTCGGGAATCTCCAGTGGTTGTAGACGGCCGTGCGGCTTCTGATGCTCACTTTTGACCCGCAAACACGTCATACACTGCTCGACGTAACGGCCCACATCCCTTTTCATACCCGGCCACCAGTAGAACTCTCGGAGATCTCGGTACATCTTGGTGCTCCCAGGGTGAATAGACAACCTCGACTTATGTGACTCATCAAGAATCAACTGTCGCAAGTTCCCAACTCTGGGAACCCAAACTCTGCCTCTCAGCGTATATATCCCTCGGTCATCCCTGACCAACGACTCTGTCTGCCCAACTAACCTTTCCCTCTTCACATTCTGCTCCCGCAGACCCTCTATCTGTGCCAATCTCAGACTGTCAATCAGGGTAGAGGTGATCTCGAGTCTCACAGCTCGGGAGGTAATCGTCTGAACACACGCCTTACGACTCAAGGCGTCAGCAACTACGTTCGCCTTCCCAGGATGATACTGTATCTCACAGTCATAATCTTTCAGAAGCTCTAAACTGCGTCTCTGTCGCATGTTCAACTCCTTCTGACTGAAAAGATACCGAAGGCTCTTGTGATCCGTATAAACCACAAACTGAGACCCATATGAATAATGCCGCCATATCTTTAACGCAAAGACTATGGCATCCAACTCAAGATCATGGACAGTATGATTCTCCTCATATGTCTTCAGCTGTCTCGAAGCGTAGGCAATCACCTTGCCCCGCTGCATCAACACACAACCCAGCCCTGTCCCTGATGCATCACAGTACACAGCGAAATCATCCGTACCCTCGGGCAAGGCTAACACCGGCGCCTGGCACAATCGAGCTCTCAACTCGGCAAAGGCAGTCTCCTGCTCGTCATTCCACTCGAATGGTACGCCCTGCCGTGTCAATCTCGTCAACGGCATGGCTATCCGCGAAAAATTCTGAATGAACCGTCTGTAGTAGCCTGCTAATCCCAGGAAACTACGAATCTCTGGCACGGTCTTAGGCTGGTCCCAACTCATCACAGCCTCGATCTTCGCGGGATCCACTTTGATGCCCTCGCTGCTCACAATATGGCCCAAGAACTGCACCTCTCGGAGCCAAAACTCGCACTTCGAAAATTTCGCATAAAGTCTCTCTTTCTGCAGCACGCTTAGGACCTCCCTCAAGTGCTGCTCATGCTCCTCAGCGCTCCTCGAGTAGATCAATATGTCGTCTATGAACACGATAACAAACCGATCCAACATGGCTCTACACACCCTATTCATCAAATCCATGAAGGCTGCGGGTGCGTTAGTCGGTCCGAATGGCATGACTAGAAACTCATAGTGTCCATAGCGCGCCCTGAAGGCTGTCTTGGGCACATCCTCTTCCCTGACCTTCAGCTGATGATATCCAGATCGCAAATCAATCTTCGAGAAGAAGCTAGATCCCTGTAGCTGATCGAATAAATCGTCGATTCGCGGAAGTGGATATCTATTCTTCACTGTCACTTTATTTAACTCCCGATAATCGATACACATTCGCATGGTACCGTCTTTCTTCTTCACAAACAACACCGGTGCTCCCCACGGTGATGAGCTCGGACGGATAAATCCCCTATCCAGCAACTCCTGAAGCTGAGTCATCATCTCTCGCATCTCAGTGGGTGCCAGCCTGTAAGGCGTTTTCGCAATCGGCACCGCTCCAGGGATAAGGTCGATCCGGAACTCTACCTGGCGATCTGGCGGTAGCCCAGGTAGCTCATCTGGGAATACCTCAGGGTAGTCTCGCACTACAGGTACATCCCCTACCTTCGTCTTCTCCTTCTGGGCGTCAATCACATAAGCCAAGAAGGTTTCGCAACCCTTGGTCACGTATCTCTGAGCTCTAACCATCGAGATGATCCCAATCTCCCCCCTTCGTTTCTCCCCGTAAACTGTCACGGTCTCGGTCTCAGAAATCGGTATCCTGATCATCTTCTTTGCACAAAGAATATCTGCCTGACGGGCTGTCATCCAGTCCATACCGACGATCACATCGAAACTGCTGATCTCGATAGGCAGTAAATCGATCAAGAATCGGTGAGTATCGATCTCGAGTACACACTCTCGATACACACGGCTCACTAAGGCGGTACTGCCGTCTACCCTCTCGACAATCAATGGCACAGATAATACAGTAGGAACAGCAGTAAAATAAGCACAGAAGGACACTGACACATAAGAACGATCGGCTCCAGAATCAAATAAGACTCGCGCACGCAAGCCATTCAGAATATACGTACCCGTAACAACATCTGGAGCATCTCTGGCCTCCTCAGCTGTGGCCTGGAACACCCGGCCTCTGGCTCTCGGAGCTGCATCCCTGCGGGAGGTGGAAGAAGAAGGCTCGACTCTAGCCCCGCTCGTGCTCGCTCCCGGTACTGCTGGTGCTGTCTCTGGACAGTCTCTCATGCGATGGCCCGGCTTCCCACATCGGAAGCATAATGCCTCTGGGGCTGTGCAGGCTGTAGCTGTGTGGCCGAACTGGCCACATCTAAAACACCGAAACTGATCACTGGCACACGGTCCGGCATGCCTGCGGTGGCATCTCGGACAATCTCGCTCTCCGGATAAACTGTCAGCTCTACTCCCCGATGCCCGGGACCCCTGCCCAACACTGCTCTGACTGGCCGCATGACTGCCTCTCTGACCCTGTCCCCGGGATCTCTCATCCCGACCTCTATCTCTACCTCTGTCTCCGCCTCGGTCCCTACGCGGGCCTGAACTCTGCTCCTGCTGACGGCCCTGCTCGGGCTGCTGATCCCTCGGCTCGCGCCAGTAACTAGACTGCTCAGAAGTCCCCGTGCGCTGTCTCTGAGTGGGCGGCTGCTCCCGCTGCCTCTCAATCTCTCGCTCTCTCATGCGAGCTAACTCTAGCGCTCTAGCAAAAGATGACGTCTCCTGTAATCCCACAAACTCCCTGATATCTGGTCTCAGGCCGTCAACAAAGGCATCGGCCTTGCGCCTCTCTGTATTCACATGCTGCGGCGCGAACTGGGAGTACTCATTGAAGCGATCCACATACTGCTGCACGGACAGATCCCTCTGCTGTAAGTGGAGGAAACGACGCTCCATCTCTCTCTGCTCATCACGGGGCGCATACTGAATCTCAAACATGTCCTTAAACTGAGCCCAGGACATCGCATATGCACGAGAATCAGACAGGAAAGACTCGATAGATCTCCACCACTGTGAGGCTCCACCCCTCAACTGATACGTGGCATACCCTACCATGTCTTTCGGGTCCACATGAGCAACCCGAAATGCAGACTCAATCTCGCGCTCCCACGCGAGTGCCATCCCTGGCTCACCCCCGCCTCTGAACTCTGGAGGATTCCCAGTCATGAAATCCTTAAATGAACCCCCTCGCTGAGATGTAGAGGAAGAGGCACCTGCACCCGTGCCCGTATCCTGACCATCCCCAGTACGTGGCCCTGTATCACGTCCCTGCTCTCTCTCCAGCTCTCTCTGCTGTCTATAGAACTCGGTAAGAACCCCAAGCAACTCTGACTTGCGGATATACTCATCATCACCCGGCGGCTTACCCGCGCCAGAACCCTCTCCCTGGTCTGCCATACTAATCTGCACAAAACAAGGCAATTAAGCACAAGAAATAGGTCTCCCAGCGTTATACACTAAGCCAGGATAATTAAATCCTCTAGTATCCGTCACCGGAATACTCCCCAAGAATCTGAACACGGTCTAAGCTCAAGCATCCCCCGATGCCCAATACTAAAACCACAAGCTCTGATACCATACATGTAACACCCTCTAATCCCAACTAAAAGCCACGTCATTTACAATACACATGTGGCATTAACGCAATCACAATCCATATCCCAATGTCAAGGTTTACACAAACACTGATTAATTAAAACATTTTACACAAACATTAACCATAATATCCCGAAGTCAACCCGACATACAAAACCCGACCCGGACCCAAATATTCACATACAACCCAGTATCCTTTGTCCCAAAGTTTCTAGCAAAGTATCACATACAGATAACAAAGCAGAATCTCCCGATCGCAGCGAGTCAAGCTCCTATCGTCGCTCAGGAGCTGGCGGTCCTATCTTCGGTCCCCCTGATACACACATCAGACTCGAATACGTAAGCTTCGCAGCTCGTGAGTACACGAGGGTTAGACACTGCACAGTTCACATAATCACACATCGCATGTCACATGGCAACCCTACACTACACGGCATAACACATGCCAGCGAGTCTCTACTCAGAGACCCTAGAGATCCAATACAGAAAGAGATACTCATCTCAATTGGGGATCCCTCCCCCCCCCTGGAGCCAAACCACGCCCGTGGAAGCTAACAGGAATAACGGCCGCATATATATATATATGGGAACCCTTCACAGGGTCAAACAGAGCTACACAGCTCCCACGATACTCATCGCAATATACAGTAATGGATCTCAAATATAACACATAGTAAGAAAGAAAGATCATACCTGAGGGGCAACTCGCAGTGCCCAAACAGTTCATATAATCACATATGAAATAACAACACAAAAGACTCGAAAGACAACGACTAGTCTTTGGAAAAAGTCTCGCGTACTCACCTGGATCACCCTGCACAATTTTCCTAACTGTCTGATCCGAACCCGGCCCGTAACAATCTCTGGGAACCCCTGTACACAAATTAATTCTCCCAGATTAATCTCGATTATCCCATGACTCTTAATATACCCAAATGAACCCACAAAACAACCCAACGGACCCCCAAAGCCTAAACCGACCCAAGTCCGCAGAAGCCCGATCGCGGCCGCACTGGCCCGATCGCGGCCCGCGCTCCCCAAGAACATCGCGGCCGCGCTAAGCGCGTCGCGGTCGCGCTCACGACGTGAAACAGATCCTCTGTTTTTGTTTCAGTTCTGCCCAGGGGGTATAACCCTCCCCCAATCCGATTTCCAGCAAACAGAAATACGAAACTGATACCAAAACACTTCTAAGGCATATATTCATCAATTCCCAATACATCTCAATGATTAACACACGAAATCAGATTCAAAATTGGAGATTACTCACTTTTAACTTCAAGAACACTACTTGGAGGTTTCAAATCCAACTTGCAGCAATTGGAGCACTTGATTTGGGTTTGAAATCAATTCAGCAACACAAGGAAACACACACACACTTATCTCTGGAATTTTGCACAAAAGAGAAGATAAGAACGCACGTCACACACATATATTACATAAACGGATCCCGTTATATCGCGGGTTCGACACCGATACCCGACCCCAATATCAAAAATCCACTATTTATATCATTAAATCCCATTTAATCCCGTGAATCCATAATTATAATTTATCCACTAAAATTATATCCCGAATCCACGTAATCCCCCGTCCCGACACGTATAATCCACTATACGGGACGCAATTGGACCAACGCAATACTCAATAAAATAATTGGTCAATAGGATAATTACACGTACCTGCTCGGGAGTCGGGGTGTTACATAATACATGGGTTATAAACTAGTATAATAAAAAATTTAAAAAATATATAAGAAAATAATTACTGTTCATATATATTTAGAAATATATAAAGTAAACAGTTCATAATAAATAATAATATCAGTCTTATATACTTTTTGATTTAAAAAAAAATAATATTTATACCCTTTTAACTTATTGTATTTTTATATATTAAAAATATCTGCGTGATATACGCGGGTAATAAACTAGTCTTATAATAAACTAGTTTATAACCCACGTATTACGTGGTATTTTTTAATTAAATTTATTTATATAAAATGTATATGAGTAAAAATAAAAATATACAAAAATAATTATTGTGTTTATTTTTTATTATTTACAGATTAAAAAATAGAGTATATTTATCTTTTTAAAAAATTGTAACATCCCGAGTTTGAGATAGGTACGTGGAATTATTTCATTGGATTAATTATTTAATTTGGGACCCGGAGATATAAATTTGTATTTTGGGGTATTGGGATCGGATTTTGGGTATTGGACCGGGTTTAGTCCAAAATATATATATATGCCACCTTCTTGCTTGGATGCTTCACAATTTCAGTCTAAAATCAGAGATAAAAGTGTGTATGTGTGTGTGTATTCGTGAATTCAGCAGCAACAATCAAGATTGAAGCTTCAAATTCGTGATTCAAGCTATCGATTTCTTCATCATCTTCTAGTTGGATATTAAGGTAAAATTGAGGCTAAATTCGTGAATTCTTGGTTGTTAATTGTAAGTAAATGATTGAATTGAGTTTATGTATGTTGTGGGTTAAATTCGGAGTAATTGGGTTGAGTAAATCGAGCTGGAAGCCATGATTTGGGGTAAATCCCCTAGCTGTGAAAAACAGAGCATATCTGCTACTGTTCGTCCGTGAGCGCGGCCGCGATCCCCTGATCGCGGGCCGCGATGTTCTTGAGGTGATCGCAGGCGGTTGGCGTCCGAGCTCGGGCCGCGATGTGAGCGCGGCCGAGAATGAGGCCATCGCAACCACGACCGCGATAGGGTCAGTGCGGCCGCGATTGGCTGAGTGCGGCCGCGATGCGGCTGAGGGTTCGGGTCGGGTTTTCGGGCTCTGTGAGTCTTATGTTCGGCTCTTTGGGGTCTTGTGAGTTGTTGAGAATTGTGTATAGAATTGTTGGGTTGAGTTTGTGATATTGAGATTGTGTTATCGTGTTTTCAGGGTCTCGTGTTGGCAGGGTAGGGAAAGGGCAGGGAACCGAGACTTAGTATAGCTATCTTGGCAGGTGAGTTTGCAAGCTTGGTATCAGAGCCTAGGTTTAAGAGATTAAGTATCTAGTGGATGCTTAATCTTAAACCCTAGAGTTTGGATCCTTGGATTGTAATCTGAAGTAGAGTATTAGGTGATAAATGAATAGTGTGTAGAGTCTTGTAGAGTTAATTTGTGTTATTATCTTATTATGCAGGTTATTATGGACCGTCAGGGCAGCGGGCCTCAGGGGGATGACCATAGAGATGAGGAGCCTTTGCGTAGATCTGACTTGTATTCTGTAATAGGTCAGATATTAGATGAGCGTTTTTCGGGTCAGAGTATGGGTAGGGGTTGAGGTGCGGTGCCTCCACCCGAGGGAGAGCAGAGTTCCGGGGCTAGTGCTTCTTCTAGCCAGCCATCGCGTGGGTCCTTTAAGGACTTTATGACGGGCCGGCCTTCAGAGTTCTTTGGTGGAGTAGGTGCCTCGAAGGCACTGGATTGGTTGAGAGAGGTTGAGGCCGCATTTCGTATAGCACATGTGGATCGAGCGGATATGGTGAGTTATGCTTCCTACCTTCTGAAGGGGGGAGCTTTGAGATGGTGGATTTCAGTTGTCAATGCTCGTGGAGTTGATGAGGCCTATCTGATGTCTTGGGAGGAGTTCCGTACAGAATTTGAGCTGCAGTACTGTCCGTTGGACACGAGGAGAGAGTTGGAGCGAGAGTTTATCCATTTGCAGCAAGGTTCCAGGTCCGTCCAGGAGTATATCGATGTATTTAATGATAGAGCTCAGTTTGCGCCGCATCAGGTAGCTATAGAGGACCGGAAGGTCACGATGTTTATTGAGGGTTTGAGACCGGACATTCGAGAGTTCGTGGGGATGCTGCGTGACCCCACATTTGCCTCAGCGAAGGAGTATGCCCGCCGTCGAGAGCGGGAGGTGGAGAGACAGCGGGAGCAGTCGGCTCCCCAGAGACAGTGTATCGAGCCATCGGGTCAGGACCAGAGTTCTGGATCTTCGAGATTCTATAGAGAGAGCCGTCAGGGTGGGTATTCCGAGCAGCAGGGACAGAGTTCGGGAGCCCAGCGAGATCAGGACAGGGATGATAGACAGTTGGGAGCCGGTCAGAGTCAGGGACAGGGTCGGGGTGGTCAGAGGCAGCAGGGGCAGCGACAGCAGGGTCAGGGTCAGGGCCAGAGGCAGAGTCAGGGGAGTGTTGGGAGGGGATCTCGGGATTCTGGGAGCCGAGTTGAGAGTTCGGCGTCGGTAGAGAGAGATTGTCAGCGGTGCCATCACCGTCATGCAGGGCCGTGTGCCCGGGAACATCTTCGTTGTTTCCGATGTGGCCAGTTTGGTCACACAGCTGTTGCATGCACTTCCCAGGAGTCTCTTTGCTTCCGATGCGGGAAGCCGGGTCATATGTCTCGGGATTGTCCGAACCAGAGCGCGGGGTTTCCGGGGTCGAGTTCGAGTTCGAGTGGAGCTGGGCCGTCTGGGTCATCTTCAGTGCCTCGGGGAGGAGGAGCACCGAGGGCTCGTGGCAGGGTCTTCCAGGCTACTGCTGAGGAGGCGCGCGAGTCGCCTGATGTTGTGTCTGGTACTTTTATCCTTAACGGACTGCGTGCTTTTATTTTATTTGATTCGGGATCTGATCGTTCATATGTATCTGCCTCCTTCTGTGATTATTTTGCTATGCCTTCATCTGAGTTATCTGTGTCTGTTATTGTTGAGCGTGTTGATGGTAGTACTATATTAGTGAGCCGTATCTATAGAGATTGTGTATTAGAGGTAGACGGTCACCGATTTTCCATAGACTTGATGCCTATGGAGATTACTAGTTTTGATGCCATTGTTGGCATGGATTGGTTGACAGCGCGTCAGGCGGATATCTTCTGTTCTAAGAAGATGATTCGTATCCCCGTTTCTGAGTCAGAGTCAGCAGTTGTATACGGCAAGAGGCGTAGAGGAGAGATGAGCATAGTGTCGATGGTGCAGGCGCAGAAGTATGTGGCGAAGGGGTGTGCCACTTACTTGGCTTATGTAGTAGATGCGAAGAAGGAGAAGAGGGAGGTCAGTGATGTGTCAGTGGTTAGAGATTTCCCTGATGTGTTTCCAGATGAGTTGTCGAGTCTGCCACCGGACCGGCAGGTTGAGTTCAGGATCAACCTAGTTCCCGGGGCCGTTCCTATTGCGCGCACGCCGTATCGGTTAGCTCCTACCGAGATGCGCGAGATGATGACGCAGTTGCAGGATCTGTTAGACCGTGGTTTTATTCGCCCCAGTTCTTCTCCGTGGGGAGCTCCTGTGTTATTCGTGAAGAAGAAGGACGGGACGATGCGTATGTGTATAGATTATAGAGAGCTTAATAGGGTAACTGTGAGAAACCGTTATCCCTTGCCGAGGATTGATGATCTCTTTGATCAGCTGCAGGGGGCGAGTTTCTTTTCGAAGATCGATCTGCGTTCCGGGTATCATCAGCTGAGAGTTAGAGATGAGGATGTGCCTAAGACTGCATTCAGGACCAGATTTGGTCATTATGAGTTTTTAGTCATGCCATTCGGGCTGACTAATGCCCCCGCAGCATTTATGGACCTGATGAATAGGGTCTGTAGGCCGATGCTCGATCGATTTGTGATCGTGTTTATTGATGATATTCTGATCTACTCGAGGAGTAGCGAGGAGCATAGCCAGCATCTGAGGGAGGTCCTGAGTACCTTGCAGCGAGAGAGGCTATACGCTAAGTTTTCGAAGTGCGAGTTCTGGCTTCGAGAGGTGCAGTTCTTAGGGCACGTGGTGACGAGTGAGGGCGTTAAGGTGGATCCAGCGAAGATCGAGGCGATTATGAGTTGGGGTCAGCCCACATCTGTGTCAGAGGTTCGCAGTTTCTTGGGTTTGGCCGGGTATAATCGGCGGTTTATAGACAATTTCTCGCGGATCGCAGTGCCGTTGACGATGTTGACCAGGCAGTCAGTGCCATTCGTGTGGACCGAGGAGCAGGAGAGTGCTTTCTTAGAGCTGAAGAGTCGGTTACGTAGGGCTCCTATTCTAGCGCTGCCAGAGGGTTCTGAGGATTTTGCTGTGTATTGTGATGCTTCCTTCACCGGGTTGGGGTGTGTATTGATGCAGAGAGGTAAGGTAATTGCTTATGCCTCGAGATAGCTTCGGAGCTATGAGTTGAGTCGGCCAGTGCATGATCTAGAGTTGGACGCCATAGTCTTTGCCTTGAAGATATGGCGGCATTATCTTTATGGGACGCGCTTTACCGTGTTCACCGATCATAAGAGTTTGCAGTATTTGTTCAGCCAGAAGGAGCTGAACATGAGGCAGAGGCGCAGTATGGAGCTCCTGAAGGATTATAATTGTGACATCCAGTACCACCCGGGGAAAGCTAATGTGGTGGCAGACACTTTGAGCAGGAGATCCTATGAGCAGACGGTTATATCCAGAGCTTCTCGATTAGAGGTCACGTCGACCTTGATTGACGGTCTGCGGTTAGCTCAGGAGGAGGGTTTGAGGGGCGAAAATGTGCAGAGAGAGCGGTTAGCTGGTCAACTAGAGTTATTGAGCAGAGATGGCAGAGGTCTGATGACCCTCCGTAGTCGAGTATGGGTTCCCCGAGTAGGGAATTTGAGACAATTGATTCTAGACGATTACCAAAAGTCTAGATTATCGATTCATCCGGGCAGCACAAAGATGTACAGAGACCTGCGAGTTCATTATTGGTGGCCAGGGATGAAGAGAGACATGGGGAAGTATGTGGAGGCGTGTATGACGTGTTTGAGAGTTAAGAGTGAGCATCAGAAGCCGCATGGCAGACTTCAGCCGCTAGAGATTCCAGAGTGGAAGTGGTATGATATCACCATGGACTTCATAGTAAGGCTCCCGCGGACTATTCGTGGGAATGATATGATTTGGGTTATTGTCGATCGGCTTACGAAGAGCGCCCACTTCTTGGCCGTTCGTGGGACTATTACGATGGATCAGTTGGTGCGTCTCTACATCAGTGAGATCGTTGCGAGGCATGGAGTTCCGAGATCTATTACGTCTGACCGGGACAGCCGATTTGTGTCGCGATTCTGGCAGAGCTTTCAGAGAGAGTTGGGCACCCGAGTTCAACTGAGTACGGCTTATCATCCGCAGACAGGGGGTCAGACAGAGCGGACTAATCAGACTTTGGAGGATATGTTGCGGGCTTGTGTTATTGATTTCGGGGGTAGCTGGGATTTGCATTTGCCGCTTGTTGAGTTTGCGTATAATAACAGCTACCATGCATCTATCGGCATGCCTCCATTCGAGACTCTTTATGGGCGTAAGTGTTTGACTCCAGTTTGTTGGGGAGAGGTTGGGGAGCGTCCTATCAGCGGGCCAGAGGTTCTTCAGGAGACTAGCGACAAGGTCGCTATAATTCAGCAGCGGATTAGGACAGCTCAGAGTCGCCAGAAGAGTTATGCGGATCGCCGATGTCTGAGTTAGAATTTCAGGTCGGAGACTCCGTGATGCTTAAAGTCTCACCTTGGAAGGGAATTATTCGGTTTCGGAGGCGAGGTAAGTTGGGTCCGCGCTATATTGGACCGTTCGAGGTCATTGAGAGGATCGGGGATCAGGCTTATCGTCTGAATTTGCCTTCAGAGTTGTCAGGAGTTCATAATGCTTTTCATGTTAGCCATCTCCGTAAGTGCTTGGCCCGTGATGATCAGAAAGTACCTTTGTCAGAGATTGAGGTCGATGATAGACTTCAATATGCCGAGCAGCCTGAGGCAGTGACAGATCGCAAAGTGAAGAGGCTACGTAATAAAGAGGTGGCGTTAGTATTAGTGCAGTGGAAGCACCATAAGGGTACCAGCGCCACATGGGAGCCAGAGTTAGAGATGTGTAGCCGATATCCTCACCTCTTTGCTTCGAGCTAGATTCTGAGGACAGAATCTTCATAAGAAGGGAGGACTTGTAACATCCCGAGTTTGAGATAGGTACGTGGAATTATTTCATTGGATTAATTATTTAATTTGGGACCCCGGAGATATAAGTTTGTATTTTGGGGTATTGGGATCGGATTTTGGGTATTGGACCGGGTTTAGTCCAATATATATATATATATATATATATATATATATATATATATATATATATATATATATATATATATATATATATATATATATATATATATATATATATATATATATGTCACCTTCTTGCTTGGATGCTTCACAATTTCAGTCTAAAATCAGAGATAAAAGTGTGTATGTGTGTGTATTCGTGAATTTCAGCAGCAACAATCAAGATTTAAGCTTCAAATTCGTGATTCAAGCTATCGATCTCTTCATTACCTTCTAGTTGGATATTAAGGTAAAATTGAGGCTAAATTCGTGAATTACTTGTTGTTAATTGTAAGTAAGTGATTGAATTGAGTTTATGTATGTTGTGGGTTAAATTCGGAGTATTTGGGTTGAGTAAATCGAGCTGGAAGCCATGATTTGGGGTAAATCCCCTAGCTGTAAAAAACAGAGCAAGAACTGCTACTGTTCGTCCGTGAGGGATCGCGGGCCGCGATGTTCTTGAAGAGATCGCAGGCGGTTTGAGTCCGAGCTCGGGTCGCGATGTGAGCACGGCCGAGTTTGAGGTCACCGCGACCACGATAGGGTCAGTGCGGCCACGATCAGCTGAGTGTGGCCGCGATGCGGCTAGGGTTTCGGGTCGGGTTTTCGGGTTCTGGGAATTTTGTGTTTGGGTCTTTGGGGTCTCGTGAGTTGTTGAGACTTGTGTATAGAGTTGTTGGGTCGAGTTCGTGATATTGAGATTGTATTATTATGTTTTCAGGGTCTCGTGTTGACAGGGTAGGGAAAGGGCAGGGAACCGAGACTTAGTGTAGCTAGCTTGGCAGGTGAGTTTGCATGTTTTTCGTTGAGATACTTGTACGATTATTTTACTGATACTTGCATGATCTTTATTGAGCTTTTACGAGATATCATGAGTTTTCTTACGAGTTTTTATTGAGATACTATCATGCTTGTATTACTGAGCTATTGTGAACTTTAATTTAAATATGAGATTTGGGACACTTGAGCTGTTGAGATACTAAACCGTACGGCTGGGCAGGGGTTGGGTCGCTCCCAATTCCCTTTTGAGTTCCTGACGACTGCTTTGTGCGGTCTAGGGATTTGGGTACGTGGACCTATCCACGCGAGTTGAGTACCTATTGAGCTATCTTGTGGGATCTCATATACTTGTTCAGTAGAGAACGCTGAACGTTTTATTGTTGAGTTATTTATTTACTGAGCTTTATAATCGTACACTAACCCTTGCATTCTCACCAGCTTTAGCTGACCTGTGTGTGTTGTTGTGTGTATCCCAGGTGACCGGACTGCTAGTAGGCCTGCTGGACCAAAGTAGGTTTACACTATCTGTGATCGAGGAGTTAGCTACCTTTCATAGAGGTAGTTATATTTTGCGGGCTGTTGTATATACTTCGGATATGTTGTAGTTTATTCAGAGATTTCCGTGACTGTTGTTGTGTAATTAATGTTTTAAATTATCGGGATTCTGCATGTATGTATTGGGAATAGCGTAGAGATTATTATATTATATCGTTGGTGATGTGGTAATTATGTGGCATTGTGGATTAGTTAGAGGGTGTTACAAAAATATTAAATTGTATTTATCTTTTACTTTCTATAAGTTGTAATTATCTTTTTGGTGAACGTAGAGGTGACACGTGACATTTGATGTTTTCCTTTATTATAGATAATAATAATAATAATAATAATTTCCACAACTAATTCAAATTTTTACATTTGGATCTAATTATGATTATTATGGATAATAATGATAGATATTTATTTTAGGTAAACATTAATTTTAAATGTTACAAAATCTAATTTATTACTAATTAATTAATGAAAAAACAAAGTCAAAATTTAATGCAATTAAGTTAAGGTGTTAAATTTGGAAAAGAGGTGGAAAAATAAAAATTTCTTGTATTGTAGAAGTGACATATGACATGAATTATTTTGTTTTATTATAATATATAGACTAGTTTATAATCCCGTGTATTACACGGATAATAATAATTCATTGTTTTCTTAAAACATGTATATAAACTTAAAATTTTATTATAAATATAAAAAATATCTTAAAATACTAATGATAAACTACTGTAAATGAGTTATTAAAATACTATGAAATAATAAAGCAAAAAACTTATAAATATTGATATTTAAATAAATACATATAAAAGATTTTATTAGTATTAATATTATCGGTTAATAGATATTTGTTAAAATATAATTATGATTTAAGTAAACGATTTATCAATTTAAAAGTCACAAATTAAGAAAAAATTGTAGGTTTTAGTAAAATATAGTTTTGATTTAAATATAGATGGTTTTATTTATTTAAATATAGTTGGTTGGTTGATATTTAAATTTAGAAAAATGAAGGGAAATAAATTTAAATTGTTCAATTAATTACAATATTTAAGAAAATAATTAAGGAAGTTCAGAATGGACGGTTACTTTTGTCATGATATGATGATAGAGTTAATTAAGGAATTAAAGGCGGGAAAATGAAAATGAAATAACATAATAGGATGACACGTGGACAATTATGTTCTCAATTATTATAATATATATTTAAAAAATATATAAGAAAATAATTACTGTTCATATATATTTAGAAATATATAAAGTAAACAGTTCATAATAAATAATAATATCAGTCTTATATATTTTTTGTTTTAAAAAAAATAATATTTATACCCTTTTAACTTATTGTATTTTATATATATTAAAAATATCCGCGTGATATACGCGGGTAATAAACTAGTCTTATAATAAAAGAAAATGTTTTCTGCCACATGGCGGAGCTCCAATTTATTAATTTTCCCACCTTTTTTCCAAACGTATAAAAATATAATGAATTATTATCATTTTTAAAACCATGAACAATGAAAAAATTAAAAATATAATATAAATATCTATATCTATATCAATTTATATATCTATATCTACATCTTATAATAAAAGAAAACAGTTTTTGCCACATAACCCACCTTTAATGCTCCAATTTATTGATTTTTCCATCTTTTTTTCAAAAATAAGATAACCTTTATTTTGATAACACATGCCATTTATTAATTAAATTAAAATTAATAAATAATCCTTATTATTCTTTTTACCTAAAATAATTCATAAATATCTTTTGTAATGCATTTTAACTTTTTTTTTTTAAAATATCAAGAGACTTAAAACGAAAAAAAATACTGATAATAGAATAAATTTTTATGTCTAATCCTTGAAATGAAATAAATAATTTTATAAGTTAGAATTTAAAATTTTAAGAAAATAATAATCTTTTTTTCGTAGAAATTAAAATAAATTATATTCAAACTTATAAAAGTATAAGGAATTATTATCGATTTAAAACCTTGAACAATGACAAAATTAAAAATATAATATAAACAATATATAAAAAATAATTACTATTCATACATAATTAAAGTAAAGGAAGTAATATATTATTTGACAAACCTAGCTTTAATACTTGAAAATATAAAATAATTTATAATAATCATTTATTATTATTATTATTATTATTATTATTATTATTATTATTATTATTATTATTATTATCCTTTTAAAAATCTAACTCATGTAATACATACATGGGTAATATACTAGTATATATTGATAAAAGAAAACATTTCATGTCACGTGTCACTACCATCCATCTAAAATTTTAATTTCTTGATTTTTTTCATAATTAGATTTCTAATTTAACTAATTTATTGTTTAAAAAAAATATGAAATCTAATTCAAATATTTTCATATTTTATCCATGTAATTAAATAAAAGAAATACTTTAAACATTCTAATACTAATCTAAATTTACATTTAAGATTAAAAAAAAGTTGATATTTTAATTAAATTATAATTAAAGCATATAAAATTATTATCTTACAAATATGATATCTTCTCAGTATAAAAAAATCAATTATAATCAATGAATTGTAATATGAGAAATCATGTTTATTTATTTATAATATTTTTAACAGTTAAACTGTACATTAAAAATTTTATTTAAAGGTTAGTTGTTATGTTATTTTTTTATATACTGGATTTAGATTATATATTTTGAGTTTTTCTTATTTAGAAAAAAGAAATTGATCGTATTGTATTAATAATTAGATGATAATAGATTCTTCTGAGATTTATGTTTGGACGAGTTTAATGTTTATACATTTAAAATTAAATCAATCACACATTTTCTTATATTTTCTATATTGAACTAATCTCCCATGCGTATAAGAAAATAAAATTAAGTTTGTGTTAAAAGTTTATGGAAATTTTTTTATAACATCCTACATTCATAGTATACAATATGGTATAGTTGAAAAACATTATAAATGTTTAAGTTGAATTGAAAATTTGATAACTAGATATATGTTTATATCACATGCATATAACAATTGTGTATTTCTTTTTATAAGTTTATATTCACAAAAATAATTAGTTTTTTTAAATACTTATAACACTAAATGTCACGTGTCACCTCCACATTTCATTGGAAAAATTCAATACAACATCTATCTATATTATATATAATAAAGGAGAACACAAAACGCCCCGTGTAAGCGTAGTCAAGGTAATTCATATTTTATTTTAAAGTATTTTAAATTTAAATAACAAAAATTATGTTAAATCATTAACACTGTCTTATAATTTATATCATTATATTTTAATTTTTTTGTTTTTAATGTATACCTAACTAAATATTTAAATGTATCCTTCAGAAATCTTTTTTCCTTACAAATTTACTTATAAACTCTTATTTTTAATATACTCTTAAATTATTTCTTTTTATAATATATATATATATATATATATATATATATATATATATATATATATATATATATATATATATATATATATACATACATATACACACGGATTGGGTTCACATGAGAACCCTTCTATTTCGTGAGAACGTGAGAACCACTCTAAAATTTGTGCATCCACTGTATAAAATTGTGCATTTGATACTATAATTAAATGTTTTCGATAAATTTATGCATTTCATGTAAAAATTTACGCATCTCATGCTAAAATTTATCCATTTTATGTACGAATTGTGCATTTAAGAAAATTTGTGCATTTGATGTTCAAATTTGTGCATTTAGTTTATAATTTAATGAATATAATTTTTGAATGTAATTTTAGTGTTAGATTATGATATTTATTAATATTTAAGACTAATAATGGTTTTAAGTAAAAATTTTAATTTTTAAATTTGTGCATTTTGGAGTGGTTCTCACGTTCTCACGGTAATGAGGGTTCTTACCGGAACCCAACCCTATATATATATATATATATATATATATATATATATATATATATATATATATATATATATATATATATATATATATATATATATAGGGGTGTTATATGTGGACCAAATACCCGAATCGAACCGGTACCGGTCCCGAATAGGACCGATTGCAAAGTAATGGTCCGGTCGTCGGTTTTAGATTATAGCCAAATTCGGGTTCGGTCCTAACCGGGTTCGGTCCGGTCCGGTTTGGTCCGATAACACCCCTAACCTTCAAAGTGGAGTTAGTTTTTGAGTTTTTATACATCAAATACCCGAACCGAACCGGAACAGAATAGGACCGATTGTAAAGTAATGGTCCGGTCCTCGGGTTTAGATTTTAGTCAAATTCGGGTTCGGTCCGGTTCGGTCCGGGTTTGGTCCCGATAACACCCCTATATATAGGGAGAGGTTCTTTTAAGAACTCAAAGATGGTAAGAACTTAAGAACCTTTTAAAGTCATTGGAAAAAAAAGTATTTTTGAAATAAAAAATATTATCTTTCTCTCTCCATATTTTTTATTGTATGCATCTCTTTTTCACTTTCTCTCTCTTATTTTTTTTCATTTTTCTTTCTTTCATGAGAATTGATTTTAATAGTAAAAAATATTTTTTTAAAAAAATATTTTTTTTCTACATAGAAAATTATTTAATTGCTAAAAAATTAACGTATTCCATATAAAAATATTATGTGTCTATATAAAATGTTATATAATTCTATATCTTTTTATGTAGATTAACATTATTATTCAAAATCTATGTAGAATGTTATGTTTCTACGTAGATTCTATGATAAAATATATGAAACTTGACATTCTACAAGACATTCTACATATATTACATGATAATCTACGTAGAATATTCTACGTAGATTATATGATAATCTACATAGATTATCATGTAATCTAGGTAGATTAAATACATAGATTATCATGTAATCTACGTAGAATATATGATATTTGACATTCTACACGATATTCTACGTAGATTCTATTATGATCTACATAGAATATACGTAGATTACATGATAATCTACATAGAATATGCGTAGAATATACGTAGATTACATGATAATCTATGTATATAATCAATATAGATTACATGATAATTTATAATCTACATAGATTATCATCTACGTAGAATATATGATACTTGACATTTTACACGACTATCTACGTAGATTACATGATAATCTACGTATATTACATGATTATCTATATAGAATATAATACAAGAGTACTTGTAAAAAATATTACATGATAATCTACATATAATATAATACAAGAAATATAGCATTCTACATAGATTATGAATAGTAATGTTACATATAATCTATATAGATTATCATGTACTCTACGTAGAATATATGATACTTGACATTCTACACGACATTCTATGTAGATTACATGGTAATCTACATAGAATATACGTAAATTGCATGATAATCTACATAGAATATACGTAGATTACATGATAATCTATGTATATAATCTAAATAGATTACATGATAATATATGTAGATTATCATATAATCTATATGTAGGTCCCGAGAGGTTCCCAAAGTATATAGTTATAAGCTGTAGAGGGGGGGTGAATACAGCAATTTAAAAACTACACACTATTTTCTCAAAGTTTGTATGTATTATCAACAATTTGTTAATTACAAACAAGCTTGAATGCGGAATAGTTCAAGCTGAGATGACAGATACAACAGTATGTTTACTAGTCTAAGACAGACTCAAACTAGTTTACAATGAATACACTCACTAAGAAGCACTCACTGTGTTTACAAGACTCAGAGGGACAGCTTATGTAGGACAGCTTAGACACAAAGAAACTGTATTACACAAGCAGGCTTGCATGCATGAAAACACACTTGCACGTTCACTCTTGGGTTTCAGCACTTAGCTTTCTTCACTCATCTTTCTGTCCTTAGAAGCTTCCTTTTATACTCACTTAGAGGATCTAAGAGAAACATCTTCATTGGACAGAATGAAAAAGGAGAAGTCTTGTTGAAAAAGACAACATAACATTTTCTGCACTTTTCTGAAAAGCAGACTTGTCTTCTCATGTGCAGAACTTTTGTCTTTTTTACTTTGTCTACTGTTGCATTGCCTTTAACTAATTTAGGAATGTCAACTTTGCGTCTTTCTTCCTTGTAAAGGCCTATTTTGATATAAGAAAAAGGTCTGTCACCCTTTTTCAAATATCCTTTTGTCTTCATGTTACAGAACAGCGTGGGCAGGCTGAGCAGTTCTGTTTTCCACTTTGTCTTCGACTTTGTAAACTGATCTTGTAGTAAAAAACAATACATGATGACTTGGAAACATATTCCATAAAGTGTTTAGCCTGTTCACAAAGAACAAGTTCTGTTCACAAAGAACAGAACACTTTAAAAATGCCCAAGCTGCTCAACAGTGTAGAGCAGCGTAGACAGTTTATGTCCAGCCTGTTCAGCAGACAGAGCAGCTTGGACAAACTGTCTAAGTTGCAACACATGCAACATATAGAACAGCTTTAGACTGATATTGCAAATCATTTTCAGGTTTCAATAAGACATATAGCAGGCCTTAAATTCAACCTTCAAATGCATCAACAAGTTTGATTATAAATCTCCCCCTCAGATGTAGAACAGGTTTGACTGAGGCCTTTTTGTGCCTAACAATCTCCCCCTATTTGCAATAACCAGTCCAAGCTGGTCTTATCAAAAATCACTATATATTTTTACAGTACATTTGCTGAAATAAAATTACAACATTACAGTAAAGTAAAAGATCAGTTTATATATACACTGATTCTTGACTACACTAGAACAACACATGTTCTTACAAGAGTACAACTAATGTACTAATGTATTTTACAACTAATGTAAAAGCAAAAATTACAACTTATGTAATAATGTACAACTAATGTACAGGATGTACAACTAATGTACAAGATGTTTGGACTGTTTGAGTTGGGAGCAGATAATGGCAAGCCTGTCCAACTGATGGACAGCTTCCATTCTTCACCTACCCAGATGGTAGATGGACTTCATATCAGTGGAGAAGGATCCTGAACCATCCTTTCCAATTCTTCCCTTGTATCCTCAAGTTCCTCAATTTCACTCCTGATAATCATGAACTTGGGATCATTGAGCTCTCCTCTTTCATAGAAGCCTCTGAGCTGATCCCAGATGGCTGCTCTCCATTTGCTAGACTGCCTGAAAGAAACTGCAAGTCTGAAGGCGGCAAGTTGTCTCAGATCAACTTTGTATAGTTCTGAGGCCCTTTGGAAGCACTTTTTCTGAGTTAGGGGATCTACAAAAAATGCCCCCAGCTCAGGTTCTTCTATAATCTTGCCATCCTCAAACTCTATTCCTTTAGGCAGACTATGATCAACTCCTTTTATTTCAAGGGCATAGTCGCCCTGTTCAATCAGCGTGAGGAGTAGCTCCATCTATGTATCCTTCTTTGTTCTCCTGGCCTTTATTTTTGGATGTGTCACAAAGACACCTTCACTTATTTCCTTAGATATCAGGCCAAGATTCTTTACTCTTTCCATCAACTTCTTGACATATGCCCTGATCTGTTTAGCAGCTTCAGATTTTGATTCACTCAGGGCAACTGCCAGCTCAATCCACTCCCTATATCCCATTTGAGCTACATCAGTGTGGTCATAAGTTTCCAATTCAGGGCCTGTTGCACCCATCCTTGTTATTTTAAGCTTCCACTTACTGCCTTTCTTTGAAACTGGGACAACTTTGACAATTGCTTCCTTGGCTAGTCTTCTCTCAGCAACATCATGAAATTTTTTTCTGGCCAAATTGTCAAAGTGGTATTGAGTTCTTGCATGAGGTACTGTTGATTTGGTCACAGAGACCTGAGTACCTTTCTCTACTTCATTCTCTTTTTCTCCTGCTGATTGCCAGGCAGCTTCCATTATTTTCTTTTGCACCTCCAAGGTAGACATTTTAATTTTCTTTGCTTCTTGGAGGGCAAAGGACTTAGCAGCTTTGGCAGATTCTTCTTCTTTTCTTAATTCCTCCAGAGCTTGAAGCTGTTCTTCCCTAAACTCAAAGTATTTGTGCATAGGGAGGCCCATCTCTTTGGCTCTGGCCTTGTGAAATTGTATTTCTGCCTGTTTCTGCTGCATAGGATCCTCAGCTACCTTTTCTTTTACTTTAGCTGCTGCTTTAGTGACAGCAGCTTCAGGAATTTCTTCTTCTTCTTCTTCTTCTGATAAAATAAGGTGCCTCCTTTTGCTGCTAGGCCTGTCCTCAGGAATGATTTCCTCCCCCTTAGACTGAGCAGGGCTTGGAGAGACAGCCTGAGTAGGCATAGCAGCTTGAGAAGCACCTTCAGCTGCACCTGTTTCAAAAATCTCTGATGGCTTACCAGTGTGAGTTGCAAACACTGGTATCTCCTTAGGAGAAGAAGTTTTCTCCCCCTTAGACTTAGTCTTCGAGGCAGATGACTTCTCCCCCTTTGAAGGAGATGAAGCAGCGACTTCAACATCTGGTCTGCCTGAAGACACAAAGTCAGCAGGCTTGCCAGTAGGTTTAGAGGGTTTAGGACCAACAAGGCTGTTCACTAAGTAAGCCAAGTTATCCTTCACCTCACTAAGTTGGGAAAGACAGGTCTGAAGAGAAGATGGGTGGGAATCAGCAAGAGAGGTAAGCTTAAGAATATTTTCCCTATCAGACGCTGTGAACAGCAGAGATTGCAGCTGTGCAAGATGAAGTTCTAGTGAATCTCGCACATCAGCAGGGTCTGATGATACAGAGTTGGATAGGGAACCAATGATGGTCTGTAAGCTGGCCAAAGTGGCTGGAAGTGTAGAGTTGCAAGAAGTGAGAAGTGATGACAGCTGTTGAGAGATGGCTGTCATTGAGGACACAGAGTCCTGCTGTATGGAAAGAATAGAAGAGAGAGAGTTGGATACAGTTTGCAGCTGTGCAGTGAGTGCAATCAGCTGTGGAGAGTTTTCAGTTTGGGGAGTGACTGGGAAGGATTCTTTGAACATATCAAAGAAGCCTTTGAGCTGCTCAGACACAGAGTCTGAGATGATGGATGGTAGGGAGTGCATGGTGTGTTCCAAAGAACCAACTTTGTTGGTCAGCAAAGAAAGCTGATCCTTCAAAGGCAGATCTTTGGGAGATGGTGGTGTATGGGTGGATTGTTTGGAGTGGGTAGATGGAGAAGATGATGATGAGGCTGGTGTTTGAGGATGTGATGGAGAGGGAAGAGGGACTTGGGACAGAAGCTCCATAGCCTGGGCAAAAGTAAGATGGCCCAGGTTGGAGGGATCAAGAGGTCCTTCAGCAGCGGCTGTAGCTGCATCACCAGGAGAAGGGGATGATGTTTGGGGCCTTTCTGATGCTGCTTGTGTTGCAACACCCTCATGAAGACCAGTGGTGGTTCCCTCTGCAGTGCCTTGGTCTAAAGACACCTCATCAATGGGAGATGGGATATGCATTTCAACATCAGCAGCGGTGAAACCTGCTGATGGAATTTGCATTGAGGGAGCAGCCTCACCAGAGGGATGGTATGATCCCTGAGGTTCATCAGCGTGGGATATTGGTCCCTCAGCAGTTGTTTGGTGTTGAACAGCTGAATCATGGGGAACAGAAGTTTGAGGCTGAGCTGCTGATTGGTCTATATCAGCAGCGTAGGCACCTCGTGCAGACTTAGGGTGTGAGGAGATATGAGTGGGGGACAGTGTGGACACAGTATGGAGTGGAGAGGACTCCTGTCTTTCAATATCCTCAGCCTGTTGAGAGGCTGGAATAGTTGATGTGGGTATCTCCGTTTGTACAACTGGTTCCTGTTGGGAGGAACCAGAGGGTCTAGGCTGACTCAAGGGTGACTCAGATTGGAGTGAAGCAGGCTCCAAATGAGCTGAAACTACTCCCAAAATAGGAGAGGCAGCTGGAGTTGCTTCTTTTTCAACTGAACCCTGTTGAGAGGGAACAGAGGTGGTGGATTTGTGGGCTGTTTTCTTTTTGGCTAAAGATTTTCGTTGGTAATGAATGGAGGATGTGGGTGATTGTGGAGTAGGAAGAGGATCTGTTTGGACAGGATGTGAGACTGGGCTAGGAACAGTGGGGCTGGCCTGTTCCATAGTCTCTTGTGCCACAGAGGCACCAGCCACAAAGGCTTCAGGCTCAACAGATGAACCAGGGTGAGGAGTCTGCTCTTCCTCAGCCACAGAGGCCAAAGGAACAGACTCAGATGGAGCTGATTTGGCCTTTTTTTTCACAGGCCCAGCTTCAGTTGCCAGGGTCCTTTTGACAAGCTTGGACCTGGCTTTGGATTTTCTGGTGGGAGCAGTCTCTGGATCCACCCTCACAGTAGAGGGTCCTTCCACCAAACCTAGCAGTCTCCTCATTGGTGTGGATAGAGGAGGCTCATTCTGCAGGACTGGAGTATAGAAAACTCTATTCCCTATAACTGGAAATGCAGCAGTCTTAAGTAAAGGCTGAGAGTTATAGAGACGCTCACTACAAACATGTCTGAAAATGAGGCTCAGAAACCTGGGATATCGAACAGCAGCTGGTCTTGACTCTTGCTGCACCAGGTTCCTCAGATTCACAAAAATCCATTTGGCCATATCCATGGTAGTTCCATCCACAAGCTGCAGAACTACAGGGATTTCATCACGGCTCAGTTGGTCAAAGGAACCAACTTTGCTACTGAAGCACATCACCACAGAGGCGAATAAGAAACTGTAGGTAGGAGAGAGGTCCTTCCTGAACAGAGTTGCTCCAACTTTTGGTTCTGCTACACCACAGAAGTGCAGCAGATTCTTCATCTGTTCATCTTCAGGCTGTGGTTGATCATATTTGTCAATCACAGGGAGTCGAAGAACTTCCCTGAGCAGATGAGTGTTGATCTCAATGGTCTGAGTCCCATTGAGTATGGTGCCCTTGATGACTTTGGATCTGGAAGGTAGGCACAGGTATAACAGAACTCATACACCATCTCCTGGTACAGGACACCAGGAGATGCAGTCATGGCGTAGTTCAACGGATGAACTTTCAGAAACTCCACCATTTGTTCGTAACCCTTCCCCACATAGTTTTTGGGGATTGTGAGGTTGGCAATGTAGTTGGTGGGCTTAATGGTCAGCATCGTGGTGATGGATGAGTGTTTGACAACATCCTCACCAATGAACACTGGGAGAAAGGGATTAGGTCTGTGAGCCATTTGGGAGTTTTTTGAGGTTTGGAGAAGCAGGAGACACTTAGTCGATTTTTAGGGTTCTTGAGGATTTCTGTAAATGATGAGGAAGACGAAGATGAAACAGTGGTTTGGTATTTATAGGATTTGAATGTGAGTGTGTATGAGAGAGAAGGTTTGGGCGGTTCAATTTGAAATGTTAGTTAACGGAAAACGGTTGTCCATGTCAGAAACATTTGTCAGACCACTTGACCTTTTTAATCACTAACACACGTAACCCACATTATCCGCAGTAATTAAGTTAAATAAAAACATAATTTAAGTAACTTAATTATGAAGAAAGGTAATTAAACTGCTAGTCTACGCTGTTGGTCAAACCTGTGATGATCAGAGTCAACACAAGGTTCTCAGTCTTCAAGCTGTTCTCCCTTCAAACTGTGCCTTCAGCCTGTTCTCTTTTGCAAGAATAGGTTGTGTTCAATAGTTGAACAGGTTACAAGGCAAAGACTTGTAAGACAGTGTGAAAGGATGAACAGATTGAGGATTGGACCATCAGAGCAGGCTGGATTTACAACCTGTTGTTGTTCAGCCTGTTCTATGCTCAAGCTGTTCAAGTTTTTCAGAAAATTGGCTAAGTACAGGACATGCATAGCCTGTTCTGTCTAAGCTGTTATGAGAAACTTGAGCAGTGTGAGACATACAACTTCGTAGACTTGAGAGAACACTTAGTCACTCTTGTTTAACATGCCCAGCTTGCTGACAAGGTAATTAAACCTTGTTTCATCCAGAGGTTTGGTGAAAATGTCTGCAAGCTGTTCATTTGTGGAAATAAAACTTACCTCCACATTACTTTTCTGAATGTGATCTCTGATGAAGTGATGTCTGACTTCAATATGCTTTGTTCTTGAATGAAATACTGGATTGTTGGAGATGGATATGGCACTTGTGTTATCACACAGAATAGGAGTTTTCCTATACACAAGGCCATAATCTTCAAGCTGATGCTGCATCCACAGAATCTGCCCACAGCAGCTTCCAGCAGCAATATACTCAGCTTCAGCAGTAGAAGTGGACACTGAGTTCTGCTTCTTGCTACTCCAACTGATCAACTTTCCACCAAGGAGTTGACATCCACCTGTTGTGCTTTTCCTATCTAACCTGCAGCCTGCAAAATCAGAATCTGAATAACCTGTTAGTTCAAGGCTTGAGTCTTTGGGGTACCAAAGACCAAACCTGGTGTACCCTTCAGGTATCTGAAGATTCTTTTAACAGCAGCTAGATGTGATTCCTTTGGATCAGCTTGGAACCTAGCACATAAACAGGTGGCAAACATAATATCAGGTCTACTAGCAGTCAAGTATAGCAAGCTCCCAATCATGCCTCTGTAAGCTGTTACTGAAACAGCTTTGCCACTGGCATCAGCATCCAATTTTACATTGGTTGCCATTGGGGTTTTAATAGGAGAACTTTGATCAAATTTAAACTTTTTCAAAAGATCTAAAGTGTACTTTCTTTGATTTATAAAAATTCCAGTTGAGGTTTGTTTAACCTGTAATCCTAAAAAGAAAGTTAGTTCTCCCATCATACTCATTTCATACTTAGATTTCATGAGTAATGAAAAATTCTTGCATACTGCTCATTAGTAGAACCAAATATTATGTCATCCACATAAATTTGAACAAGCATAATATCAGACTTCACCTTCTTTATGAACAGTGTGGTATCCACTTTACCTCTGGAGTACCCATTGCTCATAAGGAATTCAGTAAGAGTGTCATACCAGGCTCTAGGGGCTTGTTTGAGACCATAGAGAGCTTTGTCCAACTTATAGACAAAACCTGGGTGTTGTTCATTTTCAAAACCTGGAGGCTGCTTGACATATACTTCTTCTTGCAGCTTCCCATTCAAAAATGCACTCTTCACATCCATTTGAAATACCTTTATGCTCTTATGAGCAGCGTAGGCTAGATACAAACGAATTGCTTCTAGCCTGGCCACAGGAGCAAATGTTTCATCATAGTCAATTCCTTCCTCCTGTCTATAGCCCTGAGCAACTAGTCTTGCCTTATTTCTAATGACATGACCTTGCTCATCCATCTTGTTCCTGAAAACCCATTTTGTGCCAATTATAGTTTTACCTTTAGGGGCAGGGACCAGCTTCCATACTTTGTTCCTCTCAAACTGATTGAGTTCTTCTTGCATGGCAGTGATCCAATTGGCATCTTTTAATGCTTCATCAACCCTCTTTGGCTCCATCAGTGAAACAAAACTAGAGAACATACAAAAGTTCCCTAAGCTGTCCCACCGTGTTTGTATCCCTTTGTTGATGTCACCAATTATTTGATTCATTGGGGTGACACCTGATCCAATTCGGCTCATTTTTAATGATTGATTACTGAGTTGTTTAAATCTTCAGCAGTCTGTTGAACAGCTCTCAAGAATTTCAGACACACTGTTGTCTTGCGCCTGTTCACTTGTTGAAACATGTCTGACCATGTTGAACATATCAGTAAGCGGAACTGGAAAAATCCGCCATTGATAGTCTGAAATGCAGTTGTAATTAAGTCAGTACATTTATTCACACAGGGTGTATTGACATAATCATCATCATGTCCATCATGATTAACAGGTTCCACACTGGGTGTAGTGGAAGCTTTTGAGTCCTCTTCATTGATTGAAAGCATCATATCATCAAAGTTAAGGTCTCCTGAAACTGATTCAGGAACAGCTTTGGTGGACGCATTCTTGGACTCTTCAAAGGTGACATTGATAGATTCATCTATCACCTTTCTTTTGTTGTTGTATACTCTGTAGGCTTTGGAGATAGTAGAGTAGCCAACAAACACACCTTCATCAGCTTTAGGTTCAAATTTCGACAGCTGGTCCCTTTGATTCAGAATGAAACAGGGACATCCAAACACATGGAAATAACTGACATTTGGCTTTCTCCCTTTGAGCAATTCATAGGGAGTCTTGTTGAACCTTTTTACCACTAAGGATCTGTTTTGGGTGAAGCAGGCAGTGTTAATAGCTTCAGCCCAAAATGATGAAGGTAAACCAGATGCACACAGCATGGTTCTAGCAGTATCAATGAGAGTTCGGTTTCTCCTTTCAGCAACTCCATTTTGTTGAGGAGTTCTTACTGCTGAAAAGTTTTGAGAGATACCTTTCTCTTCACAGAAGTCTTCAAGAGTACTGTTTCTGAATTCAGTACCATGATCACTTCTAAGCTGCTTTACTTGGGCAGAGTTCAGCATTTCCATCTTTTTGACAAATCCAATAATCTCTCTAGCAGCCTCTCCTTTGCTCTTCAGAAAGATCACCCATGTGTACCTGGAGAACTCATCAACCATTACAAGAGTGTATCTTCTTCCTCCTAGACTTGGGACATTAACAGGTCCAAACAAGTCCATATGGATCAAGAAGAGTGGAGTATCAATAGAGAAATTGTGTTTGGATTTAAAAGATGTTTTTCTCTGCTTGCCTTTCTCACAAGCTGTGCATAATCTATCTTTGGCAAAAGTCATAGAAGGCAAACCTGTCACCAACTCTTTCTTACAGAGTTTGTTGATGTTCTTGAAGTTCAGATGTGACAGTCTTCTGTGCCATAACCAGTTTAGATCAGCATTTGTTCTTGTGAGAAAACAGGTTTCAGTTGTGGGGTCAGCAGAATGCATATCCACAACATATACACCTTTCTTTCGTTGAGCACACAGCACAACTTTGCCTTGGGAATCCAATATGTAACCCAGGTGCTCATCAAAGTTAACCTTGTAGCCAGCATCACACAGTTGGCTTATGCTAACAAGGTTATGTTTTAGCCCAACCACATAGGCTACCCTTTTGAACACTGCAGCACCAGCTTTAAGAGTTCCATATCCCTCAGTGGATCCCTGCACATTGTCACCAAAGGTGACTTTTGGCCCTTTTTCAGGCCTGAGTTCACTCAGCAATTCTTTACAACCTGTCATGTGCCCTGAGCAGCCACTGTCCAAGTACCAAACCTGGGAAGGTTGTTTTTCCTGCAGAGTGATAAGAGAATTATTAGTCATTTTTAGGGGAACTCATCACAGAGATGAGTTCTCCTACTTCATCAACATTTGTTGATGGATTTGAAATGTCCACACTAATATTCCCTATCTGAATGGTATCAGCTTGTATACCATCCTTCGTGACTGTGACATTTCCACCACTGCTTGTGACAGCTGTGAGGGAAACAGCAGAGTCAACAGGCCTCATGTCCTCAGATTCAGGACAGTCCTTGGCCAGATGTGTCTTCTTCCCACATTTGTAACATTTTCTGTTTTTAGTATTTTTGGAAGAAGATCCTTCAGAAACACATTCTGAGCTGTTTTTGTTGATTCTTTCAGCAGGTTTAGTCTTCTTTGTTGAATCAACAGCTTGTGTGGAGGGTTCAATAGCCACAGCTTTGACAGTCTCTTCTTTCCTCTTTTTGGGAGGACAGATGTCAAAGACAGGAAGCTTGATTGGCTTTTGAGCTTCCACAGGTTTGGGAAACTTATTCCCATTTGTCTCAGTTTGAGCAATGGTTTTGCCTTTGCCCCTACTGGATTGTGATTTATGCTGCCTATCAGCATACTCACTGTGTTTGGTTTTGAAAAACTTATTTTCATTTAAAACCAATTTACCACTATGATTTGAAAACTTATTTGAAATCACAGCAGTTTTGTTTTCAACATGAGACTTACCCTTGTTGAAAACATGCTGCTTACTTTTTGAAAACTTATTTTCAAAATGTTTAGCATCAAAAGGATTAACATGCTTTTTACCAACAGCTTTGGACTCAGAACCTGTTTTGTCAACAGGTTTAGCATCCACAGCTTCAGTTTGAACATGTTTTCCTTTCTTTTGCTTGTGTGAGCTAGCAAAGCACTTAGCAGGCTGTTTTGGAGAACAAACTCCAACATCAGCTTTTGAGCTGAGTTCACACAAGCTGTCAGTATTTTGAGGCCTGACAAACCTGTTTGTTGAGATTAGTTTACCATTCACATTTTGAATGAATGTATTTGGAAGTTCACCAAGAGTGGATAAATCTTCTTTCAAATTACTTATCTCAACAATGGAAGCTGCTGTGTCAAGATCCCCTCCAAGATAGGCTTGGATTTGTGCAGGAATCTGTTGACTTATGCAATGGCTGACTTTTTGTGCAGATTGGCACCAAGAGTCAACTATCTTTTGAAGCTTGGCATGCTTTATATCTGTTTCTCTCTTTTCTTCCAGTAAAATGGAGTTGACGTGTTTTAATTCATCAAGCTCAGTTTCCAACTTATGGAAACTGTCCAGTTTACTGGATTTAGTTTTAAGATCAGCTTTAAGCTTAGAGATTTCAGATAGTAAAGCATCATGCTTCTCAACAGCAGCTTTGAGATCAACAAGCATATATTCAAACATTTTAACTTTTTCTTCAGAACTGTAAGCCATAAAATTTTGTACCTTATACATCATAGTAGGATTCCAGTTCTCTAAGCTGCTGAAGGCTTCAGCTTCAGCCATATCCTGTTTGAAACTGCTTGTTGATGGGACATCAGTGTTGGCCATCAGACATTGATTATCTTCTTCATCAGATGATGAATCAGATTCCTCCCAGTCACATGTCTCTGCCATGAGTCCCTTTTGGCGATTGGAAGACACAGAGTTTTCCAATTTCCTCAGCTTAGCCATGGCCATAAGGTACTTAACCCTATAGCCATCATCCTTGTTAGTCTTGTTGGGTTTGGATGACTGACCAACAGCTTTTGACACACAGTCAGCAGCTATGTGACCAGTTTTGCCACACTTGAAGCACTCAGCTTTGGATTTGTCAAATGCCTTCTTTTTGCCAGCACTTGAACCTCCTTGCAGCATATTTCTTCCAAACCTTTTCTTGTTGAACCTTTTGACAAGCATGGCTATCATTTGCTCATCATCTTGTTCAGCAAGATCTGCAGCATCTTCTTCGTCTGACACCTCCTCCTTTTCATCATCCTGTTGATCAGGTTGAATGAACACATCACTCACCTGATTTACAGGCTGTCTCACATTAGCCACAAAGGCTGCACCTCTTCTGGACATTTCCAAGGCATTTCTCTTTTGTTGCCTTGACTGTTCATCATTCAGTAAGGATCCATACAGATTGACTAGATCCATACTTCTGATAGTACCTGAGTTCCTTAGGATTGTTGAGAAGTAGTTCCATTCTTCAGGTAAAATGTCCAGAAATTTGTTCACCAGGGTAGGACTGTCCTTGGTGATCCCAACAGCTTTGAGATCATTCACTAGAGCAGTGAACCTGGTGTAGGTTTCAGTGAGAGTCTCCTTTGGTTTAGCAAAGAAGAGTTCATACTGTCTAACAAGATTGTTGATCCTGTTGTCCAGTGTGATTGTGGGTCCATCATAGACGGTACACAAAGTATCCCACATCTCCTTTGCTGTCTTCATTTTCTCCACCTGCTTGAACACATCATCAGGGAGAGAAATGACCAGGTTGTTTCTGGCCTTTGCATCCAGAGCCACCAATCTCTTGTCTTCATCAGACCATTGAGCTTTAGCTTTCTCAAAGGTCCTGATTTCAAGGGCAGCTCCTTCAACCGCTGGAGTTATAGTAGTAACAGAGGTTGGCACATAGGGACCCTCCATCACTATCTCTGGCAGTTGTACATCCAGATTCTCTAAGTAGAGCATCATTCTGCACTTCCAACCAGAGAAGTTTTGATGATTAAATTTTGGAGGCTTGCCCATAGAGCCATTGTCATAGTAAGAAGAATTTGCAGCACTGTTGTCCATGGAAACTTGGGAGAATGAGAGATCTAGAATGACACACACTCTAAACTGCTCTGATACCAGTTGTAGGTCCCGAGAGGTTCCCAAAGTATATAGTTATAAGCTGTAGAGGGGGGGGGTGAATACAGCAATTTAAAAACTACACACTCTTTTCTCAATGTTTTTATGTATTATCAACAATTTGTTAATTACAAACAAGCTTGAATGCGGAATAGTTCAAGCTGAGATGACAGATACAACAGTATGCTTACTAGTCTAAGACAGACTCGAACTAGTATACAGTGAATACACTCACTAAGAAGCACTCACTGTGTTTACAAGACTTAAGGAACAGCTTAGGTAAAACAGCTTAGACACACAGATGCTGTTTTACAGAAGACTTGCATGCATGAAGATCACACTTGCACGTTCACTCTTGGTTTAAGCACTTAGCTTTCTTCACTACTCTTTCTGACCTTAGAAGCTTCCTTTTATACTCACTTAGAGGATCTCAGAGAAACATCTTCATTGGACGGAATGAAAAAGGAGAAGTCTTGTTTGAAAAGACAATATAACTTTTCTGCACTTTTTCTGAAAAGCAGACTTGCCTTCTCTTGTGCAGAACTTTTGTCTTTTTACTTTCTACTGTTGCATTGCCTTTAACCATTTTAGGAATGTCAACTTTGCGTCTTTCTTCCTTGTAAAGGCCTATTTTGATATAAGAAAAAGTTCTGTCACCCTTTTTCAAATATCCTTTTGTCTTCATGTAACAGAACAGCTTGGGCAGGCTGAGCAGTTCTGTTTTCCACTTTGTCTTCGACTTGTAAACTGATCTTTAGTCAAAAACAATACATGAGACTTGGAAACAAATTCCATAAAGTGTTTAGCCTGTTCACAAAGAACAGGTTATGTTCACAAAGAACAGAACACTTTAAAAATGCCCAAGCTGCTCAACAGTGTAGAGCAGCGTAGACAGTTTATGTCCAGCCTGTTCAGCAGACAGAGCAGCTTGGACAAACTGTCTTAGTTGCAACACATGCAACATATAGAACAGCTTTAGACTGATATTGCAAATCATTTTCAGGTTTCAATAAGGCATATAACAGGCCTTAAATTCAACCTTCATGCATCAACAGGTTTGATTATAAAATCTCCCCCTCAGATGTAGAACAGGTTTGACTGAGGCCTTTTTGTGCCTAACATTTATTAATGTGCATAATTCATTGCTATCTGTTTATTATTCTGCATATTATACAGCAAGCTTCGTTTGAGCGTTTCTTTGTGCATCTCATAAGCATTTTACATTTGAGCAAGCAATTCTGATGCACACCACTATCCCCAAGCAATATGCGGGTAGCTAGCCCCGCATCACAGATTGATCTTCTGCCAGCGGTAACCCCTTGTGGTGGCATCTCCTTTCAGCGTGCAATGTCTCAATTGTGCAAGCATTGATTCTGGGTATTAAGCATTTACAAGCAAGCAAGCATTATAGCCTTTTATAGGCATTTTTCATTTAGCCACATATCTTACATGCATCATGAATATCTGTTAACTAACTAAGCAATTAGCATACAGTTGCTACTTACAATTTTTACTGGCAAAGGTAAAGAGCAAGCTGGACCATCTGCCTAGGTGTACTTTCTGATTAACCCTAGAGGATTTTAGCTCACTATTCTGCTTGTGGTATAGTTTTGAGTTGCTTTGGGATCTGGGTAGCTGCTTTATTTTTATTGTGATGTGTTAGCAACTTAGCAACGCACCTTGTAGCACATGTAGTGCATGGCTGTATTGTAGTACTTTTAATTAGTTCTTATGCAAGTTTTAGATATAATGTGATATATTATGGTTGTTATTTATTCCTGGGATTAAGGAAGTGTGATTAAAGCAAGGATGTGACAAAATTATTCGTTGGAAAGTTTGGCTCAGATTTGTATGGACGAGATTGTTTCTAGACACGGAGTACCAAAGTCCATTGTATCAGATCGGGATAGCCGATTTACTTCAAATTTCTTGTCGGCATTACAAGAAGGATTGCGAACGAGAATCGCGATGAGTACAGCTTACCGTCCGCAAACCGATGGCCAAAGTGAGAGGACCATCTTGACACTTGAAGATATGATGCGGTCGTGTATATTGGATCTCGGTGGTAATTGGGACGATCATTTGCCACTGATAGAGTTTTCGTACAACAATAGGTATCACGCGAAAATAAAGAAAGCACCGTTTGAGGCATTGTATGGGAGACTAATGAGAAGATACATGAGACTAATGAGAAGATACAACTGGTAAGACAGAATATGAAGGCGGCCCAGGATCGACAGAAAAGCTATCATGATAGGAGGCATAAACCAATCAGTTTTGATGTGAATGATTGGCTTTATTTAAAAGTATCACCTATGAGAGGTGTTACTCGTTTCGTGAAAAGAGGAAAGTAAGCTCCGAGATTCGTTGGACGATTCAGGATAATAGAGAAAGTGGGAAACCAATCTTATCGTTTGGAGTTGCCTGAAGAAATGTCAGGCATACACTCGATGTTTCATGTGGGGAATCTCAGGATATCATTCACTACTGGCAACGAGGATTGGGCTGATCACACTGAGTTACAAATCGACGAAAGGCTCAGATATGTTGAAGAGCCGGAGTGTATCTTAGATACTAAAATAAAGAAGTTAAGGAGCAAAGAGATAGAGATGGTGCTTGTGCGTTGGAAGCAACGCAAAGGAGCCAATCATACGTGGGAGACTAAGACTGAAATTATGAAGAAATACCCGCAATTGTTTGAATCCAAGTAACTTCGAGGACGAACTTTGAGCATGGTGGAGCTCATGCTGTTACATCCTTAGTCTAAATTATTGTAATTTAGATTAATTAGTTGGATATTTTGCAATTATATAATTAAGTTAGATTATGAAAGATGATTATGTATCCGAATATTTAAAAGTTGGTTGCTTTATTCAGAAATTGAGAAATTTCAATTTATTTTAGTAAAAATAATTATTAATAAATGTTGGTGGTGAAATTTTAAGGTAAAATCTGAATTTAAAGGAAATCAGATAAATGAGGGGCTGAATGTGTCATTAGTTGAAAATGTGGAATAAAAAGGGTTGAAAACCTTTTATTTTAATTATCTCACTCTCTCTCTAAAACTCTACTCTCTCTCGGCTCTCTCTCTTTAAACAAATCAAGAAGAACAAAAGGTTGGAATTAAAGGCTGAAAATTGGAATTTAGATTGCTAGGAAGGAACTACAAACACTGCAATCAAAGATTTGAAGTAAGAATCCTTTCATTTTGGATCTAAGAGCATTTATATTCGGTTTTTGATGAAAACTGAATCATAGATTCGGGTTTTCATATGTTGTTGCATGTGTTGTATTATAGTAGAAATGTTTAAATCGAGTGATAGAGAAGCTATATATTAAATTTCAGCATCAGATTCAAATTCTAAGTATGATTTTGGAAATTAGTGTGTGTTTTGGGTGTGTGTTCAACGGTATATGAAAATGGACAAAAAGGAGTTTGATTTGGTGTGTAAGCATGTTAATATTGGGGTTATAAGTATTGAAATTGAGTATATTTGAGTTGGCATTAATTGTTTCATGCAATGAATTAGTACAAAAATGATTGGAATTAAATCTGGAATATGACAAAACTGCACAAGTATGAACTCGGATTATCCGAATTCGGATCCGATATGAACTCGGATCTGGTCCGAATTCGGATGAGATCCGAACTTCAGATATTCAAAACAGAAAATATTTCTAAGTATTGAAATTTGGTTGGACTCCGTATTCGAATGGGTCCAAAACAGAAGGATCCGGACTATATGTTAACCGAACTCGGCTGTGGTCCGAATTGGGAGGTGGTCCGAATTCGGGTGGGGTCCGAATTCGGGCATGGGATCCGAATTTTGGGTCAATAGTTGCAAAACTTATAAAATTAAGTTTTATGAAATTAAACAGTTAATGACACAATGTTTTGTTACAACTGACTTAACAAGTCCCTTGTGGTGTTGTTTAACCCACAGTGGGCTACTTTGTGGATCCGGTTGAAAGCCCGAGGAGAAATAAAAATTAACTTATATTAATTAACGCACCCACTGTAAGTACATATGATTTCTGTCACATCCTTGCTTCAAAACACGTTTGCTTATCCCAGGAATAATAATAAATGCATAAAGCTAATAAAACATTACAATAAGTCTTGCACTACACATGCTTCATGGTTACAGTACTAAGTTGCTTAAAACATCATAACATAAATAAAAGCAGCTACCCAAAACCCAAGGCATCATAAGCTATACCACAAGCTGAAAATGAGCTAAGTCCTTTGGGCAGATCAGATAATAGACCTAAGCAGAAGGTCCAGCTTGTTCTTTACCTTTTCCTGTGAAAATTGTGAATAGCAACTGTAAGCTAATGCTTAGTGAGTAAACAGATATTCAAGAATGCATGTAAAATATGAGGCGAAAATGCCTATAAAGGCTGTTATGCTTGCTTGCTTGCTCATTTGCTTAATACCCAGAAAGAACGCTGCACAATTGAGACATTTCACGCAGAACGGAGATGCCACCACTATGGGTTTACCGCTGACAGATGATCAATCTGTGATGCGGGGCTAGCTACCCGCATAATGCTCAAGGGATAGTGGTGAACATCAGAATTGCTTGCTCGCTAATATAATGCTTATGAGATGCACAAAGAAACGCTAAAACAAGGCTTGCTGTATAGTATGCAGAACAATAAACAGATAGCAGATAAATATGCATATTAATAGATCAAATGTAAGATCCGGCTAAGCTGGGCATCACCTGTACCACAGTGTTCGGCTTCACTCACAAAAGTCTATTGAATTCCAAAGAAGTCACATAGAAGCAATTTATGTCTCAATTTCATATAAAACATGTAAACAAGAATAACTGTTACTCACTGTACTGAAAATGTTTTGAAACGCTCTGAAATACTTGCTCGGGCTTATTTATGCTTTAAATTGCTTTATAACGCTTGCTCTTGCTTATCTAGGCTTTTAATATATTCTGGCACTGGCTTTGACTCGCAACTGGGCTAAACGGCTTATGTATAATATGTGAAGTTCAATATTACAGAACATGTGCTAAATTAATATTGCTAGCTCAATATTCCAACATCTCTAAGCCATAACTTCTAGCTAAATATTTTGCTAATTATTTTGCTAATTTATGCGTTGTTCGTAAATTTTATTAATTAAATTCGAGATTTAGGGGCTAGATTCGAATCTGAGCATCAGACTCGAAGTCAGATTCGAATCTGAGTATCAAACTCGAAGCCAGACTCGAACTGGGTTAGATTCGAAGCCAGACTCGAACAGGGGATTAGATTCGAAGGCCTCATTCGAATCTGAAGTTAGATTCGAAGGCAATCTCGAATATGGGGTTAAACTCGAAGGCCATCTCGAATCTGGTGGTTAGAATCGAATCTATGATTCGAATCTAGCCCTATTCGAGCCTGTTCTATCTATTTTCGAGTCTGTTCTACGTATTCTCGAGTTTGTTCATAAGCTACAGCTTTACACATGCATTTTCAAGCCTAAAATCACAAATAAACTAAGCAACAAGCCTCGGTTTGATTATATTATACATAATCTATCATATTCTAGTAAAACCCATGCGAAATTAGCTTTAAATCATCTGTAAATGATAGACTCGAATCTCATATCTTCAAAACCGAAAATGCAGAAAAAGAAAAGATCGATTCTTACCTCAAATCCGTATGTAATCGTACATGCAATAGGAGATTCACGTAGTACTCTTCGAGATCTTTCCGATGACGTATAGAACTCGAGATTTGGCCGGTCGGTTTGGGAGAAAAACTAGAGAGAAGTTCGGGTTCTAGAGAGAGGAGCTCTGAAAAATGCTAGACGGGTTTTGCAAAAGTGTGAAAATGGAGCACTCAACTCCTATTTATACTAAATCTCGAAATTACATCTTTTTACGCAAATTGCTCAAAATTACTTAAAATAAAAATACAAATAAAAAGGCAAGGTGTTATAATTTCACATGTCTATATCTGTTTTATGTTAGCTATTGCCTGCTGAGACATGTTGTTTCACATTCATTTGGAATTCTACTAACTTGCGTAGATTTAGATGCACATTGTTACTTGTTGCATGTCCGTTCATTTGTTGGGCGTCTATCGATGGACCTGCGGTTCGTATCTGTATTCCGATGTTACTGCGCTATATGACCCGGATCTGATCCCTCCGAGGTTCTGGTAGGCAGTAAGTCATCCCCGATGTTATGTCTGTCTCAGATGGTTGGTTTAATGCCGAGCTTTGAGCTCGAAGGAGTTGCGGCTCTTGTTCCGTACTTTGTGTACGTAGAGAGTATACGACGTGTGTCGTCGGTGTTACTCTTGGGGCTTCATAAAGATTTATAGAATGCATAAATCTGTGTATTCACTAAGCATCGCTTACCTCTCAGTTGTTGACATTTTTACAGGAAAAGGAAAATCTGCTGCGGGACCTTCTTGCTAGGTCATTAATTGAAGTCTTGAAGATATCTACTACTCATCTTGGTAACTGAATCATGGGATCGTTGTTTTAATACATTTGGGATGTTGTAATAACTTTTGAGTATGTAGACTTAGATTTGAAACCTTGTAGCACTGTAGGGTGTTTAAAACAGTTGTATTATTTTTATTATGTAAGTTAATGGTTCCGCAATTATATTAAGCTTTCAGATCATTATGTAATCATGTGTTTGGTGATTAATCCTGGGTTTATTGTAATGGTGTTTATTGTGGCAAGGGTGTCACAGTTGAACACATCAACAGAGGATTTAGGGAAATCAGCATTGAATTGTTCTTGACATGGTCATCAACTATATCAGTGCACTTATTCACACAGGGTGAACCAATATAATCATCATCATGTCCATTATGGTTAACAGGTTCCACTTTGGACGATGTGGAAGCTTTGGAGTCTTTTTCTTTAGCCTTGGAATGCATAAGATCATCAAAGCTAAAGTCTTCTGAAACTGATTCAGGATCAGCTTTGAGTGAAGAATTTACAGACTCTTTAAAGGTGACATTGATGGATTCATCTACTACCTTTGTCCTGGGGTTGTATACTCTGTAGGGTTTTGAAACAGCTGAGTATCTAACAAACACTTTTTCATCAGCTTTGGGTTCAAATTTAGCCAGCTGATCCCTTTGATTTAGGATGAAACAAGGGCATCAAAACACATGAAAATAGTTTATATTTGGCTTTCTCCATTTGAGTAGTTCATAGGGAGTTTTATTGAACCTTTTCACCACTAACGATTTGTTTTGATTGAAGTATGCAGTGTTGACAGCGTCAGCCCAAAATGATGAAGGGAGCCCTAATGCACACAACATTTTTCTAGCAGCTTCTATAAGAGTCATATTTCTCCTTTCAGCAACTCCAATTTGTTGTGGAGTTCTTACAGCTGAAAAGTTTTGAGAAATTCATCTTTCTTCACAGAAGTCCTCAAGACTACTATTTTTTAATTCAGTACCATGATCACTTCTAAGCTACTTGACTTGGCAGTGTTCAAAACTTCCATCTTTTTGATAAATCCAATAATTTCTCTTGCATCCTCTCTTTTGGGCCTTAGGAAGATCACCCATGTAAACATGGAGAACTCATATACCATTACTAAGGTGTATCTTCTACCTCCTAGACTTGAGACATTAACAGGTCCATACAAGTCCATATGGATTAAGAAGAGAGGTGTATCAATTGAAAATTTTTGTTAAGATTTAAAAGATGTTTTTCTTTGCTTACCCTTCTCACAAGTTGAACTGAGTTTATCCTTAACAAAGGTTATAGGTGGCAAACTTGTTACTAACTCTTTCTCATAGAGTTCATTGATATTCTTGAAGTTCAAGTGTGATAGCCTTTTGTGCCATAACCAGATGAGGTCTGCACTGCTCCTTAAGATGAAACAGGTCTCAGTTGATTGATCAGCAGATTTCATCTCTACAATATATACACCTTTCTTTCTTTGTGGACACAACATAACTTTCCCTTGAGGATCCAGTATGTACCCTAGGTGCTCATCAAAGTTAACCTTGTAGCCAGCATCACACAGTTGACTAATGCTAACAAGATTATGTTATAGCCCAGACATATAGGCTACTCTGTTGAAAATTGCAACACCTGCATAGAGAGTTCCATATCCCTCTGTGGATCCTTGGACATTGTCACCAAAGGTGACTTTTGGGCCTTTTTCAGGCTTGAGGTCGCTCAATAAATCCTTGCAACCTGTCATGTAGCCAGAGCAGCCACTGTCCAGGTACCAAACCTGGCTTGGTTGTTTAACCTGCAGAGTAACAAGAGGAAACATTATTTCTTAGGGGAACTCATCACATGGATGAGTTCTCCTTCCTCATCAACATTTGTTGATGGACCACTTAGATCAACACCAATATTTCCAATTTGGTTTGGTATCTGCTGATATACTTTCCTTAATGACAATGTTACTTTCAACACTGCTTGATCTAGCAATGTTAGTGCTAACAGTGTCAACAGGCCTTATGTCCTCAGTTTCAGGAGGGTTTCTGGCCATATGAGTTTTCTTTCCACATTTATAGGATTTTCTCATTTTAGATTTCTTGAAAGAAGAACTCCTAGAAACACATTCTAGTTTATCTCTGTTGGGCTTATCAATAGGTTTTGCATATGATTCACTTGTCTTAGGTAACCCAACAGGTTTTATGGAAGGTTGAACAGCAACAGCTTTGCCTGTATCCTCTTTCCTCTTATTGGGAGGACATAGATCAAATATAGGCAATTTAACTGTCTTCTGACCTTGCTCAGGTTTGGAAACTTATTTCCAGCTTTCTCAGGTTGAGCAATGGCTTTTCCTTTGCCTTTACTGAGTTCTGATGACTTTTGCATACTTGTGATAGCATGATCATTAGGTTTAGTTTTAACGAAAAGTTTTCTTTCATTTATAACCAATTTACCACTATGATTTGAAAACTTATTTGAAACCATAGCGGTTTTCCTCCAACATGAGACTTACCCCTGTTGGATGCAAGCTGCTTTCCTTTTGAAAATTTCCTTTCAAAGTATTCAGCGTTGAATGGCGATACAGGTTTCTTACCTTTAGTCTTGATTCCAGAACCTGTCTTATTGACAGGTATAGGATTCAGGACTGCAGATTTAACACCTTTTCCATTCAGTTGTTCTTGATAAACTGTTGGGCACTTAGTACGGTGGTCTAATTGATAACACGTTCCATCACCGGATTTCACAACCTTTTCACATGAACAGCCAGTATTTTGAGGCATGACAAACCTGTTTGTTGAAATAAACTTTCAATTTACATTTTTAGTAAATGTATTGGGAAGTTCACCAAGAGTAGACAGATTTGTTTCCATATTCTTGATTTCAACAATTAAAGCTGCTGTATCAAGGTCTACTCTAAGATATGCTTGGATTTGAGCAGGAATTTGCTCATTGATACATTGATTGACTCTTTTAGCTGAATGGCACCAAGAGTGAACAATCTTTTGAAGCTTTGAGTGCTTTAAATATGTTTCTCTCTTTTCCTCTAATAAAATTGTGTCGATGTGTTTTACCTCATTAGTTTTCAACTTATGAAAACTGTCAAATTCATTAGATTTTAGTTCAAGATTTGTTTTTAATTTTAAGATTTCGGACTTTAATGCATATGGCTTCTCAACAGCAGCTTTTAAATCCACAAGTAAGTAATCAAACATCTTATCTTTTTTTTTTTAGAGTTGTAATCTCTAAAATTTTGGTACCTTGTACATCATTGTAGGATTCCAGTTTTCTAAAGTGCTAGTAGCTACAGCCTCTGCCGGATCTTGTTTGCAATTACTTGTAGAGGGAACATAAGTGTTGGCTACCAGACAGTTGTTGTCCTCCTCATCAGATGATAAGTCAGAGTCTTCTCAGTCACAGGTTTCAGCCATTAATCCCTTCTGTTTGTTAAAAGCCACAGAGTCTTCTAACTTTTTCAGCTTAACCATGGCCATAAGGTACTTAACCCTGTAACCATCATCCCTGTTTGTCTTGTATGGTTGAATATGAACAACAACTTTTGACACACAGTCCGCAGCTATATGACTAGTCTTGCCACATTTAAAGCACCCAGCCTTACATTTATCAAATGCTTTATTTTTTATAGCACCTGATTTTCTCTGTGACATTTTCTTTCCTAATTTTTTCTTGTTGAATATTCTGACAAGCATGGCAATCATTTGCTCATCATCAAGTTCAGCAAGATCTTCACACTCCTCTTCTTCCTCTGAGGTTACCTCTAAATCATCATCAACTTGTTGATCAGCTTGTATGAACACTTCACACACCTAATTAACAAGTTATCTCACATTAGCCACTAAGGTTGCATGCCTCTTAGACATCTCCAAGGCATTTCTGTTTTGTAGCCTTGATTGTCCATCATTCAGCAAGGATCCATAGAGGTTGACCAGATCCATGCTTTTGATAGTACCTGACTTTCTAAGTGTAACAACCTAACTTTGGTCAATTACGTAATATGTGATTTTGAGATAATAATATAATTTGTTATATTATTTATGTTACAAATATTAATTAAGAAAGAAAATTTATTAAATAAATATAATTTTGAATTATATTTATGATATAATTATAGATGATTAAATTTAAAAGATATGTAAAATACAAAAGTTTAGTGGGTTAAATAGCAAATATAATCAAAGTTAATATATAAACCTTAAAAATGATCATTTAAGATCATTTAACATAATTAACTCTCTCTCTCTCTCTCTCTAATCTCTCTCTAAAGCATACGGCCACTCAACAAATTCATTCAAAAACTCCACAAATTTGCAATTAATCCAATATTCAAGACAAGAAGGAGTACAAGAAGCAACAATTAACAACAAACTACAAAGAATTGAGGTAATAATTACTTAAATCTCGAAATATATATGTATTTGGTTCGGTTTTGAGAAAAACCGAAACCAAAGAATTTAAATTATGAAATTATATGGTTGCATGTGTAAATTTATGATAGATAATCATGTAACTAAGTAGTTTGAAGTATTAGAAACAAAAATCTATGATTGATTCATCCAAATAAAGAAGAAATCGAAATTTTTGGATAAAATATGTTCTTGACAAAAAGTTTATATTTTGGATGATCTTGATGTATTTATGATGTTTTAAATCAATACAATAGTATAAAATCAACCCAAATATGTTAATACAACTAATTTGTTAGTTGCATGTTGATAAAAATGAAATTTTGATAATTATTGATAAAATCCGTATGAACATAATGAAGAACACCAAGAACAATTTCTGGGAAAATGCTAGGTATAGGATCCGAATTCGGATAGGACCGAATTCGGATAATGCACCAATTCGGATCCCTCGGACCTTATAGGTTCGGATTATATGCTATTTCGGACCCTACATTTCGAATGCCTTCAAATTCGGTTCATATGTCCTCAATTCGGATAGGTCCAATTCGGATCCCAGATTTCGGATTGGGTACATGGATCCGAATTCGGTTGGCCAGATCGGTTCGGATTGGTCCGGATCCGGATGATCCGAATCCGGATGGTCCGAAATCAAATACTGATTTTTGATATTTTAAAATGATTATAATGCTTAAAAGATCAATAAAGTAAGATGAATTACAAATATAATTATAAAGATCTTTTGAGAATTTCAAAGAAACAAGAAAGAACTGACAAAATAATCAATGATTTATCAGTTATCAGAATCAGATAGAATTAAAGATTTTAATGACCAAAAGATGATGAAATTCCATGATAATGATGATGATATTGACATGAGATTCATATGATATAATTCTGGACAGGTTCAGTGAAATTCTGAACATAAAGACAAAGATTTAAAGACTTAAAAGCGGGTCAAAGATTTGATTGACAGAGAACAGATTGACAAAGATAAAATCCTGAGATAACTCAGGTGGCAGATTTTTATATCTGTTTGATAAAGACCCAGACCAGTGAGTTATAGATATTCAGATTGAACATGTTTAAATTCCGGTTGAGATATATTGTTGATGTTAGATTTATTGACATTCATTTCATCAGCTGGATTGAGACCTGTGCACACCATGGTTCGGTGTTGCCCAGAGGATCATGATAGCTATTTGATTATCATTTCATATTGCATTTAAGACTTCTTCAGACATTGCTTATTGATTCATTGTTATCATGACTTCTATGACTTAAGCTTTCACTATTGATCAGACATTTGACATATATATTGATTCAGCTTGACTAGCCCTGATTGTCTATTGTTCTAGACCTGGCTATTTCACCAGTTCTTATGAACTTGGTAATGACCTCCGATGTTCCTCCATATTGACTTACTGGTAGCTAGCCCAGTATGTGGCTGATCCCCACGATTTAAGCGTGAGTGTGGCCTGAACATCATCCAATTCTATGATTCTATGTCTCAATCATGAGGGCTGTAGCGGCAGCCAAGACATATCACGCTAGACTGATGATCCGCTTGACACGCATGTTAATATTGAAAATCTATAAACTCACTAAGCATTGCTTACAATTGCTATATTATAATTTTACAAGAAAAAGCAAAGGAAAGTCACCTACTGGACCTAGCTCTTAGGTCAATTAATGATCAAGACAGAAGTATCATAGACCACTACACAACAAATCCTTTCGGTACTAATTGGAAGACAGCAATTGTTGTGGATTTTGGGTAGATATAATATGATTCCATGATGTAATGACTAGATTAGATGTTACCCTTTTATAACTTTACTTTGAAATATGTAACTTAAATCCTAATCTGTATGTACATGTAATTTTTAATTCCGCAATTAATTATCCTATCTTAGTATGGTTGATATTGTATTGTATGATGTGGGACCTAGACTCTGAGGACTGCCCCGTAAGGGGAGGTCTTCACAGGATGGTATCAGAGCCCATAGTTTGAGTGAATCAAGTATTACATGAGTATACTTGGTCTCAAACTGAAGCAATACATATGTATCAATCTTTAGGTGGTTTGAACTGAGATAGGATGTACAGACTATTAGGATGGGAAAAAGGGTACATAGATCTAAGTCTATAAACTGATAGTTCAATGATTTTAATTTTCAGTTAAGATGTCAGGATCAGGATCAGGTGACATTCCCAGCAACATGACCCCACAACAAATGTTCGAAATGATGCAACAACTCTTAGCCCAACACTCAGAACAACAAAATAAAATAATGCAAGAACAGTTTCAGGCCAGAGATGAGGCCGAAGCTAAAAGACGTAATGATAAGAAAAATAAGCGAAAAGATAAGCAAGTCCAGAATGAAGAATCTGATTCTGATAACTCTACCCCTGAAACCCAAATCGAGCAGCCTAAAGGCTGTAAGTTCAAGGACTTCAAAGCGAGCGGTGCCCTTAACTTTAAGGGTACAGTGAATCCAGTTCAGGCGATGGATTGGATCAGCCATACCGAAGAGATTTTCAGAATCTCTGATTGCTTAGATTCGAAGAAAGTGAGCTATGCGTCTGCGTTGTTTGTCGGAGCTGCCCGTGCCTGGTGGAAAACCCAGAGAAGCATATATGGCGAGGAGGTGATTCAGACTCTAGAGTGGAACCAGTTCCTAGAGATGTTCAATGCAAAATATTGTCCGATCGACCAACAAGACAAAATGGAAGTCCAACTAATGCAGCTGACTCAGGGAACCAAGACAGTTGACGAATACGAACACATATTCTCACGACTATGCGGTTATTCCTCGTATCAGGTAGCTACAGAAGAGAGAAAAATGAATAGATTTCGCGTAGGACTTAACCCTATATATCGACATCCGATGAGCGCGATCAAATACAAAAGTTACTTGGAAATGGTAGAAGCAGCTAGACAAATCGAGCGAGGTTATTTAGAATACGGTGATCAGCTCTATGCTCCGTCTACTAACCCGATGAATCCGTCTCCTCCGAAGAAACAGCGATTTGGCAGATTCTTTAAGCCAAATAAGTCACAATCTCAACAATTCCATCAGCAAAGTTCACAGCCGAAAGCTCAAGTTTATTCCCTTACGAACGAGCCACGATTCTGTAAGCGATGCAGAAAGTCACACATGGGGTTGTGCAATCCAGAAGATGTTACTTGTTTCGCGTGCAACAGGATCGGTCACAACAGTGAAGAATGCCCACAGCAGGGACGAGGATGTGCAAAGTGCGGGAAAAGAGGACACTTTATGTATCAGTGTCGCAGCGGGCAACGATTTCAATCACAATCGTCAGCGGGAGGTTCTACAGTGAAGAGTTCTGCTGCAACACCAACTGCAAGGACACGTGCGTTTCAGATAACGGCCGAAGAAGCGAAAGAAACACCTGACGTAGTTACCGGTACGTTTCTGTTAAATACGATACCTGCTCGCGTACTATTTGATTCTGGCGCTAGTCGTTCCTTCATATCGACTTATTTTGCATCAAGATTATCTAAGTCCCCATCGAAGCTTTCTGTTGTACTCGACATTGAGACGGCCAGTAACAACTATGTTATGGCTGATTCTGTATATCGAAACTGCACTCTACTCGTAGATAATATTGTATTCAATCTCGACCTTATCCCGATTCCGTTGAAAGAGTTCGATGTCATCATTGGCATGGACTGGTTAACAAATAATGAGGCTACAATCATCTGCAATCGACGAATCATCAGAATCAAGTCTTCAGACGGCCGAGTATTGGAGATCAAGGGCGAGAAGCGTAAAGGTGCTCACTGCTTTATTTCTATAAAGAAAGATCATAAATATGTGTCTAAGGGTCGCGAATCCTATCTGTGCTATGCTCTATCTGAATCCAACTCTGAAAAGAAATCTCTGTCTGATATTCCGATTGTCTGCGAGTTCCCAGACGTCTTTCCTGATGACATTTCCGGAGTGCCACCGGAACGTCAAGTCGAGTTCAGTATTGACTTGGTTCCTGGTGCGGCTCCTATTGCAAAAGCTCCTTACAGGCTTGCACCTGCAGAAATGCAGGAAATGTCAAAGCAATTGCAAGAGCTGTTGGAAAAGGGGTTTATCCGATCAAGTTCATCTTCGTGGGGTGCACCTGTCTTATTCGTTAAGAAGAAAGACGGAACTTTTCGAATGTGCATTGATTATCGGGAGTTGAACAAGGTAACAATAAAGAATAAGTATCCTCTGCCTAGAATTGATGATCTATTTGATTAGCTACAAGGAGCCAGCTACTTCTCGAAAATCGATCTTCGTTCTGGATATCATCAATTAAAAGTCAGAGATGAGGATGTTCCAAAGACAGCCTTCCGAACAAGATACGGTCATTACGAATTTCTCGTGATGCCGTTTGGCTTAACAAATGCACCAGCGGCGTTCATGGACCTCATGAATCGCGTGTGTAGACCAATGTTGGATAAATCAGTTATCGTGTTCATAGACGATATTCTGATTTACTCCAAAACGGAGGCTGATCATTCTATTCATCTGCGGCAATTGCTAGAGTTATTAAGAAAAGAAAGACTCTAGGCAAAATTCTCTAAGTGCGAATTTTGGCTCAGACAGGTATAATTTCTATTATATATGTCTTGAGCTATTTCCTAATTATTCTTTAATTTACATCAGAACTTGAATTTCTACTTTGATTCTTATAGATTCAGTTCCTTGGCCATGTTGTTTCTGGCGAAGGGATTTCCGTTGATCCTTCTAAAGTCGAGGCCGTTCAAAAATGGCAAACGCCTCGCAATGCCTCAGAAATAAGAAGTTTCCTTGGATTGGCCGTTTATTATCGGCGATTCATAAAGGATTTCTCGAAGATTGCTGTACCTCTAACGATGCTAACACGAAAGAATACTCCTTTCGTTTGGTCCGATAAACAGCAAGAGGCATTTGACATTCTGAAACAGAAGCATATTCAAGCGCCGATCCTAGCTTTACCAGAAGGCAATGATGATTTCGTTGTCTATAGTGATGCATCTGGTACTGGCTTAGGATGTGTTCTTATGCAAAGGGGAAAAGTAATTGCCTACGCTTCAAGGCAATTAAAAGACTACGAGAAAAGTGCACCAACTCATGATCTTGAGTTGGCTACTGTTACCTTTGCTTTGAAAATCTGGCGTCACTATCTTTATGGGACTCGGTGTCAGCTTTACACCGATCACAAAATTCTTGAACATCTTTTTACTCAAAAGGATCTAAATATGAAACAGCGTCGGTCCTTGGAGCTTATTAAGGACTTTGATTGCGAAATCCTATATCATCCCGGCAAAGCTAATGTTGTCGCGGATGCTTTGAGTAGGAAAGTTTATCCAGACTAGTGCTGCTATGCCCTAACTTCGGTTATATTCTCTTCTGATCTTACTGAAGACATCCGAGTTGCTCAAGCTGAAGCACTGAAAGAAGAGAATCTCTATTCTGAAAATCTTAAAGGGCAGTTACAATTTCTAACTCTGAATCATCTGGGACTTCATTGTCTCAAGGGAAACCGAATTTGGGTTCCTAAGTATGGTTCAATTCGCAGCACTCTTCTATCTGAAGCTCATCAGTCCAAATTATATGTTCATCTTGGCAGCTCAAAGATGTATTTTGATCTGAAAGCCGATTACTAGTGGCCAGGAATGAAGAAAGACATCGGTCGATATGTTGAAAGCTGCAGAGTCTGTCAGATGGTAAAGGCAGAACATTAGAAACCCTTCGGGGATATGCAACCACTGCCAGTTCCTGAGTGGAAGTGGGAGCATATAACTATGGATTTCATCACGAAGCTGCCGAAAACCAAAAGACAGCACGACTCCATCTGGGTAGTCGTGGATCGATTAACGAAGTCAGCTCATTTTATACCGATGAAAGAGAGGTACTCCGTTGATAGATTGGCACAGTTGTATATCACAGAAATAATTTCACGTCACGGTCTGCCGAAATCTATCGTATCTGATCGTGATAGTCGTTTCACATCTAGATTCTGGCAAGCTCTACAAGACAGGATGGGTACTCGGATCTTTATGAGTACTGCTTATCATCCTAATGCAGATGGCCAGAGTGAGCGTACTATCCTAACTCTGGAAGATATGCTTCGCGCCTGCGTTCTTGATCTAGGTGGTAACTGGGATGACCACTTGCCTTTGGTCGAATTCTCGTATAATAACAGTTATCATTCAACGATCAAGATGGCTCCTTTTGAAGCTTTATATGGAAGAAAGTGCAGAACTCCTACCTGTTGGCGTGAAACAGGCGAATCGCCAATAGCAGGACCTGCCCTTCTACAGTTGACACACGAGAAGATTCAACTTGTTAGAAGAAATATTATTGAAGCTCAGAGCAGGCAGAAGTCATACTATGATAATCGGCACAGATCAATCAGTTTTGCGGTTAACGATTGGGTAATGTTGAAAGTATCCACAATGAAGAATGTGGTGCGGTTCACTAAAAGTAACAAGCTAGCTCCGAGATTCATCGGCCCGTTCAAGATCGTTGAAAAGATTGGGAATCAGTCTTATTGTCTTTAATTGCCAGCAGATTTAGCAGGAATACATCCTGTATTCCATGTTAGTCATCTGAGAAAGAGTCTAGCAGACGAAAGAGAAGTTAAAATACCACATGTTAATTTGCAAATTGATGAGAAGCTTAGAGTGGTTGAAGAGCCGGAATGTATTCTGGACTCGAAGACCAAAAAGCTTCGAAATAAAGATATACAGATGGTGCTCGTCCAGTGGAACCACCACAAAGGTTCGCATCAGTCTTGGGATTCCAGAGATGTCATGAAAGCTACATATCCAAGTCTGTTCGAACATAGCTAACTTCGGGGATGAAGTTTGTGCGTGGTGGAGCCCATTCTGTAACAACCTAACTTTGGTCAATTATGTAATATGTGATTTTGAGATAATAATATAATTTGTTATATTATTTATGTTACAAATATTAATTAAGAAAGAAAATTTATTAAATAAATATAATTTTGAATTATATTTATGATATAATTATAGATGATTAAATTTAAAAGATATGTAAAATACAAAAGTTTAGTGGGTTAAATAGCAAATATAATCAAAGTTAATATATAAACCTTAAAAATGATAATTTAAGATCATTTAACATAATTAACTCTCTCTCTCTCTCTAAAGCATACGACCACTCAACAAATTCATTCAGAAACTCCACAAATTTGCAATTAATCCAAGATTCAAGACAAGAAGGAGTACAAGAAGCAACAATTAACAACAAACTACAAATAATTGGGGTAATAATTACTTAAACCTCGAAATATATATGTCTTTGGTTCGGTTTTGAGAAAAACCGAAACCAAAGAATTTAAATTATGAAATTATAAGGTTGCATGTGTAAATTTATGATAGATAATCATGTAACTAAGTAGTTTGAAGTATTAGAAACAAAAATCTATGATTGATTCATCCAAATAAAGAAGAAATCGAAATTTTTGGATAAAATATGTTCTTGACAAAAAGTTTATATTTTGGATGATCTTGATGTATTTATGATGTTTTAAATCAATACAATAGTATAAAATCAACCCAAATATGTTAATACAACTAATTTGTTAGTTGCATGTTGATAAAAATGAAATTTTGATAATTATTGATAAAATCCGTATGAACATAATGAAGAACACCAAGAACAATTTCTGGGAAAATGCTAGGTATAGGATCCGAATTCGGATAGGACCGAATTCGGATGGTGCACCAATTCGGATCCCTAGTCTCGGACCTTATAGGTTCGGATTATATGCTATTTCGGACCCTACATTTCGGATGCCTTCAAATTCGGTTCATATGTCCTCAATTCGGATAGGTCCAATTCGGATCCCACATTTCGGATTGGGTACATGGATCCGAATTCGGTTGGCTAGATCGGTTCGGATTGGTCCGGATCCGGATGATCCGAATCCAGATTGTCCGAAATCAAATACTGATTTTTGATATTTTAAAATGATTATAATGCTTAAAAGATCAATAAAGTAAGATGAATTACAGATATAATTATAAAGATCTTTTGAGAATTTCAAAGAAACAAGAAAGAACTGACAAAATAATCAGTGATTTATCAGTTTTCAGAATCAGATAGAATTAAAGATTTTAATGACCAAAAGATGATGAAATTCCATGATAATGATGATGATATTGACATGAGATTCATATGATATAATTCTGGACAGGTTCAGTGAAATTCTGAACATAAAGACAAAGATTTAAAGACTTAAAAGCGGGTCAAAGATTTGATTGACAGAGAACAGATTGACAAAGATAAAATCCTGAGATAACTCAGGTGGCAGATTTTTATATCTGTTTGATAAAGACCCAGACCAGTGAGTTATAGATATTCAAATTGAACATGTTTAAATTCCGGTTGAGATATATTGTTGATGTTAGATTTATTGACATTCATTTCATCAGCTGGATTGAGACCTGTGCACACCATGGTTCGGTGTTGCCCAGAGGATCATGATAGCTATTTGATTATCATTTCATATTGCATTTAAGACTTCTTCAGACATTGCTTATTGATTCATTGCTATCATGACTTCTATGACTTAAGCTTTCACTATTGATCAGACATTTGACATATATATTGATTCAGCTTGACTAGCCCTGATGGTCTATTGTTCTAGACCTGGCTATTTCACCAGTTCTTATGAACTTGGTAATGACCTCCGATGTTCCGCCATATTGACTTACTGGTAGCTAGCCCAGTATGTGGCTGATCCCCATGATTTAAGCGTGAGTGTGGCCTGAACATCATCCAATTCTATGATTCTATGTCTCAATCATGAGGGCTGTAGCGGCAGCCAAGACATATCACGCTAGACTGATGATCCGCTTGACACGCATGTTAATATTGAAAATCTATAAACTCACTAAGCATTGCTTACAGTTGTTATATTATAATTTTACAGGAAAAAGCAAAGGAAAGTCACCTACTGGATCTAGCTCTTAGGTCAATTAATGATCAAGACAGAAGTATCATAGACCACTACACAACAAATCCTTTCGGTACTAATTGGAAGACAGCAATTGTTGTGGATTTTGGGTAGATATAATATGATTCCATGATGTAATGACTAGATTAGATGTTACCCTTTTATAACTTTACTTTGAAATATGTAACTTAAATCCTAATCTGTATGTACATGTAATTTTTAATTCCGCAATTAATTACCCTATCTTAGTATGGTTGATATTGTATTGTATGATGTGGGACCTAGACTCTGAGGACTGCCCCGTTAGGGGAGGTCTTCACACTAAGAATAGTTGAAAAGTAGTTCCATTCCTCAGGTAAGACGTCCAAGAACTTGTTTACCAGTGTTAAATTGTCCTTTGTGATCCCAACAGCTTTGAGATCATTGATTATAGTAGTAAACCTGGTGTAGGTTTCAGTGAGACTCTCCTTTGGCTTTGCAAAGAATAGTTCATAGTGTCTAACAAATTGTTGATCCTGTTATCCAATGTGATAGTGGGTCCATCATAGACAGTACACAAAGTATCCCACATTTCTATAGCAGTTTTCATCTTCTCAACCTGTTTGAACACATCATCAGGGAGAGAGATGAGAATGTTGTTCTTGGATTTTGCATCAAGGGTCACCAGTCTTTTGCCTTCATCATTCCATTAAGCTTTTTCTTTCTCAATGATCCTGACCTCAGGAACAGCACCTTCAGCAGTAGGAGTGATGGTAGTGACAGAGGTAGGCACATATGGACTTTTCATCACTATCTCTGGAAGTTGCACATCCAGATTCTCAAAATAGAGCATCGTTCTGCATTTCCATTTAGAGAAGTTCTGATGATTGAACTTTGGAGGTTTGACCATTACAGACCCATTGTCATAGTAGGAAGATGTAACAACCGGTACAAATCAGGTTTGCATATGCTACTTAATCAATAATCATTAGTAATTAATCAAAGTGATTCACAAGTTTATAAGGAAATTCCTTACAATCAGAAATAATTTTATCGGTGTGATCCGATGAAACGAAAAAGAAATTAATCCGATCAATTTACGACATAATAGATTAAATCAACCAAGTGCATGATTTAGTTACATTAATGTCATTAATTATGCATTAACAATCATACATAACTTTAATTATGCAAGACAAAAACAATTTCATTAAACTGGTATATTTCATAAGTATTATGAAATTACATAAAAAAATAAATACAAGAATACATTTTAAATAGTTTAATAAAAAAAATTATAAAATCTTTATAAAAGCCTTATGAGGCTGGCCACATAGGGTGGTACTACCCCTCAATTGACTTTCAATACTTTAATACAAATGCCTTGCACCATCTACATCAAGTCTTTCATCTTTTCAAACCATGCTTGGATAGATATGCACTCAACCTCCATCTTTTATCATCATTTCATCAAAGTAAGTAAAAACTACTCTATTACTTCTTTTATTTATGTAATTATAAGTCTTGCATAAGCAAGTTGCATATAAAGTGAAACTTATGGACATCTAGTTTTTTTTATTTGAAAGTTGTTGCTACAAATGTGTTTATAAAAGTATAAAGACATAATGTAGGCATAAATATTAAGAAACAATGTTCATAAATGTGTTTCATAACCTTTTATACATATGGTTTTTGAATAAACAACAAGAATCATAAGTTGCTGCACGTTGTGGAATTCAGATGTTTTGGCAAAAACATTACACCAACATTCAAAATCATAACTAATTCAAAACTTAACGAAATGAGTTGATTCTTGTTCCAGAATTTAGACCTATGTCTTAACTAAAGATCTGGAAGTTTTCATAATTTAACTCAGAGTTTTGAACCCCCAAATACTGTTTGGGAACCAAAAAGTCTAACAACTCATTTATGGCCAACATAGGGTTTTTAATGGACTTTTTCCATAACCTAAACACCTCGAAAAATGACCGTTTTTATCTTGAAATGTATATAGTAGTTTTATAACTATAAATATCAAATCTGAAATCGTTTTGGAGCTTGGTTAAAAACAGCCACATAGTAGGCCGAAAAACCTCGATAAAACCTGGAAAATTCTTATAAATAAACTTGGATTTTAAGTGGGTTTTATGAACTTGTTAAGTTCGATGATTAAATTAAAACTATCATGCATACATATTATCTTTTATAGATATTATTAAGTCCCTCATATATTTAGGACTCGGTTAAGTCCGTTCAAGCTTCATTTCAAGTCAACGACTTGACCATCATTTTTACGCTCACTTTTACGGTGAGTTTTCATAGCCCCTATTTTTACTTGTTCGTATTACTTTGGGGTGAGAATACATGCTCAACTTTTTATCTTATATGGACACAAGTACTTGAATCATATCATGTATTACATAAGGTTACACTTCACCACCGCCCTCAATCATGAACCCTTAATTACTACGTAAACGTGAATGTTGTGGATAGATCTATTTGGGTTGACGCCCCCATCCTGGTTGGTCGCGCCAATTGTAAACGGATGGAGACTTATTTGACATTTATTAGTATTATGGTGTTGGATACCACATAGGGCACTCAAAAGTTAAGTTTCGGGGTCATGAGACTTATGGCAATACTTAAATTATATGATTCGCTTTTGTTTACAACTCACTAAAATCTTGTGCTTTCCATACATTGTCTATTTTATCGTGTAAACCTATGAACTCCCAAACTTTATGTTGACATATTTAGCATGTTATTCTCAGGACCATAAGGGCTAAGGTATTGCATTCATGGCATACTTATAAGATTTTCAAGATATCGGAGTCACCGAACCTTTTTATCACTACGGATATCAATATTCATCACTTGAATTCTTTTCTCATGTACTTTAAATTTCCGAAATAGTAAACTCTGTTATTGTTATGATTGAAAAACGATATTTATAATTTATGTATTTTGGAAACGTCCCATTTAGAGGTCGTTCATTATTATTGTGTTGTATTTTTCTACTTAGTGTATCTTGTAGTTAAATAGGCTTGAAATTTTTCATGGAAACCCCGACCCTATGTTGTAAAAGATTATATATCAAGCTATTTTTAATGAAATGTTAAGTTTAGTTACAAATCTGTGTTTAATAATATGTATTATGGCTATCTGCCTTAGTAAATTTCAAACCCATAGACTTATCTTCATACACCGTGTTAATTTTCTACGAACTTCAAGATCATGGCACCACGAAGGATGAACACAACGGACATCGAACAACTGGTGTCTCAGAGGGTAGCCGACGCCATCGCTGCATACGAAAGTAACCAAAATAATGGTTCGGGAAGCAGCAGAGTAGCTGGAGAAGCCAAAAACAACCCTTGGGGTTGTAGTATAAAATGGTTCCTAAGTTGACAACCTAGGTACTTCAATGGCACGGAGGGTGCAGTTGGCCTAACCCGCTGGTTCGAGAAACTGGAATTCGTTTTTCGGGTCTTCAACTGCACAGAAGACAACAAAGTGAAGTTCACCACTCACACGTTGCAGGATGGAGCCCTCACTTGGTGGAACTCCTACGTTCAGTCGGTAGGCATTGACGTGGCCTATCAATTTCCATGGGCAGAGTTGAAACAAATGGTGACTGATGAGTACTGCCCAAGAAGCGAACTCCGAAAGATGGAAGCTGAGTTTTGGAACTTGTACATGAAGGGGAGGATATCATGGGATACACCAACCGATTCCATGAGTTGTGCCTTCTATGCCCCGGGATGGTTAACCAGAATACAAGAGGGTTGAACGATACATCTGGGGACTCTCTACCCAGATCCAAGGGAATGTAACCTCCTCCAACCCAGTGACAATCCAAAATGTCATCTGAATGTCACACAATTTGATGGAGCAGGAAGTACGCCAAGGGGCGGCAGCTGCCAAAAGTTCAGATAACAAGTGGAAATGGGAAGACCGCTCAGGAAATAGTTCGGGAACCAACAAAAGAAGCAAGAGACAATCAAGGCCTACATAGCTGGGTCGAAGCCAAAGAAACACTAGTAACAAACCTTATTCCAGCAAGTGCAATTACCATCACAACGGCCAGTGTACGAATCCCTATGGCATGTGCATAAGGCAAGGTCATCTGACCAAGGACTGCAGAGTTTCCAACTCCGGCCCCAACAACGGGCCTCAGAAAAGGTGCTTTGAATGCGGGAATGTGGGGAACTATAAAAAAGACTGCCCGAAATTAAAGAATGTTGGAGGAGCTCAGGGAAGAGCTTTTGTTATGGGAAATGGAGAAGCGAGGCAGAATCCCGACGGAGTCACGGGTACGTTCCTTCTCAACAACTCTTATGCATTCATACTATTTGATACCGATGCTGATAAGAGCTTTATATCCACTAAGTTTAGTAAGCAGAAAATGCCACTCTTACCCCATTAAGTGCCACTTATGCTATAGAGGTTGCTGACGGTAAGACAATGAAAACAAATAATATAATTCGAGGATGCTCCTTAGAATTAGTAGGTCAACTATTTGAAATAGACTTGTTGCACGTCAAACTAGGGAGTTTTGACGTGGTTATAGGCATGAATTTGTTATCGAAAAACCGTGCGGAATTTGTGTGCGACAAGAAGATGGTACGCATACCCTTGGCCAATAAGAAGATCTTAACTGTCCAAGGCAAACGGAGAAACACCAAAGTAAGCATCATCTCCAGCCTAAGGACCCTGAAGTGTCTACGAAAGGGTTGTCAAGCCATTCTAGTCCACATGACGAAGAAGGACCTGAAGGAGAAGCGGCTCGAAGATATTCCTATAGTCTGTGATTACCCCAACGTCTTTCCAGAAGACCTTCCTGGACTCCCACCATCAAGACAAGTCGACTTCGAGATTGACTTAGTGCCAGGAGCGGCACAAGTGGCTCGAGCTCCATACCGTTTAGCCCCATCAGAAATGCAGGAATTATCAATCAGCTGCAAGATGTAACAACCCAGTTTTTATCTGAATCTTAATTTCGGTATTTGATCCAAATAATGTAAATTTTATTTACATTATTCGTTATGTAATTTAATTAAGTTTAAGATTATTTTAAATTATATTTATCTTATGAATTATTAAAGATGATTAAAATAAAAGAGATGAAAAATACAAAAGTGTGAGGGGTTAAGTTCTCATATTATCAAAATTACTAATATAGAAAACATAAAGATGAACATAAATACTCATTAACATCATTTAATAAAATTAACTCTCTCTCTCTCTCTCTCTCTCTCTCTCTCTCTCTCTCTCTCTCTCTCTCTCTCTCTCTCTCTCTCTCTCTCTCTTCTCTCTCATCTTACGACAACTTCATAAAAAATTAGCAAGAAAACCATAAATTGACAATCAATTGAAGAATTTATTCAACAAGGAAATTACAAGCAACATCATACAACAACAATCTACAAGATTTTGAGGTAATTCTTGATTTAAATTTCAAGATTTCTAGAGTTTGGTTCGGTTTTGTGAAAAACCGAAACCAAGAATTTAGACAAGAAATTTATATGTTGCATGTTTGAAATTTTAATAGATAATGATGAAATTAAGTATATAAAAGTGATAGAAATAAAAATCAGTGATTGATTCGTTCAATTAAAGAAGAAATTGGAATTTTTGATGAAAATGTGTTCTTGACAAAAATGCATATTTTGGACAAATCTTGATCAAATTATACTGTTTTTGATAGGGAAATATGTATAAAATCAACCTAATAATGATAATATGAAAATATATTTAGTTGCATGTTGATAAATATGAATTTAGTGAATTTTTGTTAAAAATCCGTATGAACATATGTTGGAACACGAAGAACAATTTCTGGAAATTATAAATATCAGGATCCGAATTCGGTTGGGACCGAATTCGGATGGAATGTCATTTCGGATCTAATATGGATCTACTTCGGATGGTGTCTAAATCGGATCCCATCTCGGATGATATGATAAATTCGGATCCCATGTTTTCAAAATATGTTCCAATTCGGATGCCTAATCCGGGTGATGCATTTTGTTTTCGGTTCCTATACACTTCGGATAAGTGTTTGTCCGGATTCGGATAAATCCGAGTTCGGATACTGTACTTCATATGATGCCCAATTCGGATCAATCCATTTCGGTTCAGTCCGGTCCGATTCCGGTTGACCCAAGCCGGATGGTCCGAATTCGGAGGATCCGGACCCGGATGTCCATTTTGATATTTTAAATAGATAAATAAATGATTAGAATAATTAAAGATCAACAAAGCAACATGATTATGTATATTAATATATATATATATATATATATATATATATATATATATATATATATATATATACACAGATCTTTCGAGAGTTTAAAGAAACAAAGAAAAGGAACTAATGAAATATTAAACCATCAGTTATCAGATGCAAATGAATTAATGATTTATAAAGCTAAAAGCTAATGATATGACATGATATGATTCTGGACAGGTTCAGTGAAATTCTGAACTTAGATTTAAAGATATTGAAAGCGGGTGAAAGAACTGAAAAGAAAGCCGGAACTCTGATTAAAGATAAATCCTGAGATAACTCATATGGTGGATTATAAATCTGCTTGATAAAGACCCCTGAAACTGTGAGTTATAGATATTCAGCATTTCATGCGAGATTTCCGGTTGAGACATATTGTTGATGATAGATTATTTGACATTCATATATGATCAGCTGAATTGAGACCTGTGCTCACTATGGTTCCGTGATGCCCAGTGTATCATAATAACTATTTGATTATCATTTCACATGACATTGCATTACAGTTCATTTCAGATACTGCTATGAGATTTATTGCTTTCATGACTGTGATGACTTAAGCTTTCATTGTTGCCCAGACATTTGACTTATTGATTCAGCTTGATTAGCCTTGTCGGTCTATTGTTCTAGACCATGCTATTTCACCAGTTCTATGGAACTTGGTAATGACCTTCCGATGTTCCGCCATGTTGATTTACTGGTAGCTAGCCCAGTATGTGGCCGATCCCCACGATTTAAGCGTGAGCGTGGCTTGAACATCATCCGACTCTATGACTATTATGTCTCAATCATGAGTGGCTGTAGCGGCAGTTAAGATATATCACGCTAGACCCATGATCCGCTTGATAATGTGTGAAATCTGAAAATCTATAATCTCACTAAGCGTTGCTTACAGTTGCTACTTTACAATTTTTACAGGAAAAGATAAAGGGAAGTCTGTTGGACCTAGTTCTTAGGTCATTCAAGATCCATGTTTTGAAGCTTTCACAGACCACTAGTCAACAAACTTTTCGGTACTGATTGGAAGATGACAATTGTGGTGGTTTTGGGTAGACTTGATATGATTGTATGATGTAATGCATTAGATTAGATGGTACCCTTTATAAGTTTAATTTGAAAATTGTAAACTGTATTAAACTTAATTCTAATATGTTTGTACCTGTAATTTATAATTCCGCGACTTAATTACTCTATCTAAGTTATCATTGATATCGTGTTGCATGATGTGGGACCTAGACTCGTGAGCACTGCCCCGTAAGGGGTGGTCTTCACAGGATGGTATCAGAGTCATAGTTTGAGTGAATCAAGTATTACGAGAGTACTACTTGTTCTCAAACTGAAGCAATACATATGTATCAATCATTTAAGTGGTTTGAACTGAGATAGGATGTACAGACTGTTAGGATGGGAAAAGGGGTACATAGATCTAAGTCTATAAACTGATAGTTAAATGATTTTAATTTTCAGTAAAGATGTCAGGATCAGGTGACATTCCCAACAACATGACTCCCCAACAGATGTTTGAAATGATGCAACAATTATTAGCCCAACATTCTGAACAACAAAATAAGATTATGCAAGAACAGTTTCAGGCCAGAGATGAGGCCGAAGCTAAGAGACGTGATGATAAAAAAAATAAGAGAAAAGAAAAACAAGTCCAAAATGATGAATCTAATTCTGATAACTCGAACCCTGAAACCCAAATTGAATAGCCGAAAGGCTGTAAGTTTAAAGATTTCAAAGCTAGCGGTGCCCTGAACTTTGAGGGTACAGTTAATCCAATTCAGGCGATGGATTGGATTAGTCATACTGAAGAAATCTTCAGGATTTCTGATTGTTTAGAATCAAAGAAAGTAAGCTATGCATCTGCTCTGTTCGTCGGTGCTGCCCGTGCTTGGTGGAAAACCCAGAGAAGCATATATGGAGAAGAGGTAATACAGACTTTAGAGTGGGATCAGTTCTTAGACATGTTCAACGCGAAGTATTGCCATGTTGATCAACGAGACAAGATGGAGGTTCAATTGATGCAGCTGACCCAAGGAACTAAATCTGTTGACGAGTACGAACATGAATTCTCGCGACTCTGTGGCTACTCCTCGTATCAAGTAGCTACTGAAGAAAGAAAGATGAATCGATTCCGCGGAGGGCTTAACCCGAGATATCGACACCCAATGAGCGCGATAAAGTATAAGAGTTACCTGGAAATGGTTAAAGCTCCAAGACAGATCGAGAGGGGATACCTAGAGTATGGCGATCAACTCTATGCTCCATCTACAAACCCGACGTGTCCATCTCCTCCGAAGAAGCAAAGATTTGGCAGATTCTTCAAGCCAAATAAATCACAACCTCAGCAATACAGCTCGCCACAGAAAGTTCAAGCTTATTCTCTTACAAACGAACCCCGATTTTGTAAAAGATGCAGAAAATCACACATGAGATTGTGCAATCCAGATGACATCACATGCTTTGCGTCTAATAAAATTGGTCACAGCAGCGAAGAATGTCCCCAACGAGGACTTGGATGTGTAAAGTGCGGAAAGCGCGGACACTTTATGTATCAGTGTCATAGTGGACAACGAGGTCAGTCACAATCATTAGCTGGAGGATCTATAATGAAAAGTTCAGCTGCAACTCCGACCACAAGGACTCGAGCATTTCAGATAACAGGCGAGGAAGCAAAGGAAACCCCTGACGTGGTTACCGGTACATTCATGCTTAACTCAATCCCTGCCCGTGTATTATTTGATTCCGGTGCTAGTCGTTCCTTTATATCGACTACTTTTGCTCGAAGACTATCTAAATCTCCATCCAAGCTTCCTGTCATGATTGATATTGAGACAGCCAGTAACAACTATGTTATGGTTGATTCTGTATACCGTAACAGCACTCTACTCGTTGATAATGTTGTTGGTACACCCTGTGTGACGATAGCAGTCTAATCGATCTAACATTTTGGTTTAAGTAGTATTCAACATTGTGGTTTAACGAGTGTTTGATATATGTGTTTATATATGTTTGATAGTAATTGATTGTAGGTTTGAACTTGATGTAACATATTACAAGAAGTTCAAACATAAAGTTCAAAGATTAATTCAAGCATAAGTAAAAAACATAAGTTTCAACACTTAGGTTTTTGAGTAAATAAGTTAGATTCGAATCAGACAAGGCTTGGCATTCGAATCTGTGATAGATTCGAATGTAGCCTAGATTCGAATATGACCAGATTCGAGAGTGTCTATGTGGACAGACTCGAATGGGCCTTGGGCCAGATTCGAGTTTGGCCCACATCAGACTCGAACCAGGGTCTATAATTAGGGATAGACTCGAGATATTATCAGACTTTTTGCAGAATTCGTGAGGAATTAAGCTTAAAGTGATCTCGAGTTTATCGGCTTGGTGCGTGTTCTTTCGGAAAGAATCAGTTCGTAGGATCGTTCGTGTGTCGTTCGTTCAGCCTCTGATAGTCTCAGTGTTTCGTAGTTGAAAGTTGTCCGTCTAACCGTTAACGAGGATTCCGCACTCGTTGACGGATCCGTGTCTAGATAGATCTCGTATAGTGGTAGACCTTACAAGTTGTATCAGAGCCTAAGGAGTGTTCTTGGTGTTCTTCGTGTTCATCTAGATACATTCTAGGTTTCTTGACGCTAGTTGGACGGTTTTTCTCTCAAAAACGTATTTTTTTGAGCTTAGGAAATAGTAACCGGGAAACACTTTGTGGTTTTTCACGTTTTTGGTCGAAATCAGTATTTTTCATTAGAAAAATACTGGTTTAATCTGAAAAACGTCAAAAAATCAAAGTGTTAGCCGTTTTTCGAGTTTGCGGCGCTCGATTCTAATAGGGGTAATTAGGGTTATACTTAGTCTCGAGTCTAACCAAAATACGCTCCTTTCGAGTCTGTTTCAGAAGGTTTCGAATCTACCTTGTTTCGAGTCTGTTGCTTCATTCGAATAGGATCTCGAGTCTACTTAGTTTCGAGTTTGTTTCGAGTCTAGCTTAGTTTCCAATAGGGGTTTCGAATCTGCTTTTACTTCGAGTTTGCTGTCATCGAATCTAAGGGCCATCGAATCTAAGGACTTTTCTGAATCTGACATAATTTCGAATCTACTTGAATTAAAATACTTATTCGAATTTAATCCCAAATAAATTGGAATCTGACTTCATTCGAATCTACCTAGATTCGAAAGAGTTAATTCACATTAGTTTCGAATTAAACTAATAAAGGGTCAATTCAATTACTTTCGAAAAGATGTCTAATCTTCAGAAATTCCTAGAAATGGCCACAAGGTCGGAAAGGCAAACGCACCGCCTAAGCTGATGAAAGTCGAGGATTATTACTGGTGGAAAGACCGATTTACTGATTTCGTGCGATTTAACGACATGCGCATGTGGGTGTGCATCGACGAAGGGTATATTCCACCAGTCTCAGAAGTAGAAGGCCGTCAGAAGGTCTTGTCATACCAAATGATGAAGGAGGATGACAAGAAACTGTTTGAAGCCGAAAACAAAGCTTTCTCGATAATCCGTATGGCTTTACCTCAAGATATACTGCACACATTTCAAACTCAAAGGACGTCGAAGGAACTTTGGGAGTCTCTCGAGAAAAGGTGTGAGGGTAATCCTAGGGTGCGTAGAAAGCGTACAGAGCTGTTGAAACAACAGTTTGCGATTTTCAAGGCAATTAAGGATGAACAGCTGGATGATATTATCACTAGGTTCTATCACCTGATAACGGAACTTGAAAGTCATGGAATTGAGTATTCTGACACTGACAAGAACAACAAGCTTCTTGATGCCTTACCAGCCAAATGGGCTATGTATGTGGCAATGATCAAGCTGAATGAGGACAAGTATTATACTCAATCTCTCGATGACATTGTGGGAACGTTGAGGGCATATCACTTCGAGCTACTGAAGGCCGAGACTGATTACGAGCAAGTCCTGAATCCAGCAATTTATTTTGGAAAGACAACTAAATCTTCAGTGACAGCCGAACCAAAGACTGCTACAGCGTTTTTCACCGGAGAAACGTCATCACCAGCAGAGTCTGAAGACTCATTGAATCACGCGTTCTTAGGGTTAGGAAGATCGGAAGAACCGCAGCCTCAAGTCCAACAGGCATCGACAACTCAGAGCTATTCGAAGATGCCCATGAGCGCAAAGTCAGCGGAAGAGCATCTGAATCTACTTGCTTCTTTTGTGGCCGCATACGGAAATTGTGTTCAAGGGAAGATTAACGATCCTGCTCTATGGGACGAAGATTACGATCAGGTCGACCCTGATGACTTAGAGGAAATGGATCTTAAATGGCAACTGGCCATGGTAACCCAGAGGGTTAAGAGATTCATTAAGAGAACTGGGAGGAATCTGCAGATGAATAACAAGGGGATAGGATTTGATAAGTCCAAAGTCAAATGCTACAACTGTCAAGGATTGGGACACTTCGCCAGGGAGTGTCAGAGACCGAAGGTAGAGACATACCAAGGACAGAGTCAGCATCAGAAACAGTACCAAAATCAGTCCCAACAACGATATCTTCCGAGTTCATCATCTGGTCAGGCCAATCTAGCGGGTCTTCTATCCAATGTCACTTCAGATAGACAGCTAGATGGCACGTATGATTGGAGCTCACATCCTGAGTCGAATGCTAGAGCCTTCATGGCTGAAGTCATGGAATCTGGATGTGATGGGGACGAGCAGACCAGACGGGACAACAGTCCGATGTGGGTAGAGAAGGCAAATGATCAGACAGTGCTGGAGTTTGCTGCTCAGATGGCCAACGTGGAATCTGATAACTCTAAGGAGATTACCACAGGTCCAAACAACAAGTGGTTCCTCGACAGTGGCTGCTCCAGGCACATGACAGGGGAACGAGGTCTGCTTACAGACTTCAAAGGGGGAAATCGGGGATTCGTATCATTCGCGGGTAACAAAGGTGGAAATATCATGGGTACTGGAGTGGTCACTAATGGGACAATCACGTTGGACCAAGTTTATCACGTTGATAAACTGGTTCACAATCTCATTAGTGTATCTCAAATCTGTGATAAGAAGAACTTGATGTTATTTACTGACACTGAGGCGTTAGTGATAAAGCCGGGAATCAAGATTCCTGAAGAATGGGTTTTGATGCGGGCACCAAGGAAGAACGACTTGTACATGCTGGATATGAACAAGCCGGAGAGTTCGATGGGGCCAATCTGTCTATTATCCAAAGCTTCAGAGACGGAGTCCGTACTGTGGCACAGACGCATGGCTCACCTACACCTAAGGAAAATGAACTACATAACGAAGAATGGACTGGTGCAGGGTGTGCCAATGAAGAGCTTTCAGTTCGAGGACAAGTGTCTACCGTGCATGAAGGGGAAACAGCATAAAAAGACACACAAGTCCAAGAAGCAGAATTCAATCGCCTCAACATTCGATTTGTTGCATATGGACCTTTTCGGCCCTATCAACAAAAGGAGTATAGGAGGTAGTTGGTTTTGTTTAGTTATCACTGACGATTACTCACGGTTTTCTTGGGTTTTCTTTTTAGGTACAAAGGACGAGACGGCTTCAAAGCTCATCGGGTTCTTAGACCAAGTGGAGAACTCCTACGGAACAAGGGTTAAACATATTCGTAGTGATAATGGGACTGAATTCAAAAACTCTGTAATTGGTGTATATTGCCTTTCAAAGGGCATAGTGCATCAATTCAGTGCACCATATGAACCTCAACAAAATGGGGTGGCCGAACGTAAAAATAGAACATTGATTGAGGCTGCAAGGACTATGCTTTCGGATTCAAAGCTTCCTACCATGTTTTGGGGGGAGGCAGTGAATACCGCGTGCCATATTTTAAATCGAGTCCTTACAGTCAAATCATTAAACAAAACATGTTATGAAATTTTGAATAAACGGCCACCTAACTTAACTGGATTCGAACCGTTTGGAGTACCATGCACTCTTTTACGAACAAAACATCAACCGAAGTTTGGTGAAAAGGCTGACGAAGGATATTTCCTAGGTTATGTGCCAAACTCACCAAACAAACGGGTTTTTAACAAAACGAGTGGTACTGTGAAGATTGTGTATAATATTGAAGTCACAAGTTATACACATGAACCCCAAACTGGTCCGGAATGGTTATTTGACTATGATAAGTTATTTGAGTCATTTAACATTCCTTTAGATGATACTGCAGGTACAATCGAAAAAGACATGGCGACGTTGCACCTAAATGACGATGGCCATATTTTTCCGAGGACTACGTTCGAATCTACATCCGAGCCTACTGCGACTGTAGATAGATCTCCAGAAGTTGCTGATCAAGAGGCACCTAACACTGAGAATCAGACTCAAGCATCAAGTTCTAACTCTGAGGAAAACGTCCGTGAGGAGGAAAATGTAGAAGCTGAGCCTGTTCCCCCATTAGGTGAAATAGGATCTAACTTAGGAGATAATCTAAGAGTTGATGAAATAGAGACCTCTAGGATTAACAAGAACCATCCAATAGAAAGCATCATAGGAAATCCTAACGAGGGTGTGAGGACTCGGAGTAGTGTAAATAACAACACTGTGTTGTTGTCGATGATAAACGACTCCAAGGCATATCACACATGTCTATATTCATGTTTCATATCGCAAGTAGAGCCTAAGAATGTGCAGATGGCACTTAAGGATAACTCCTGGGTTGAAGCGATGCTGGAAGAACTTTCGCAATTTTGGAAACTAGAAGTGTGGGAGTTAGTTCCATTACCTCGAGGGGAAGTTGCCATAGGAACCAAATGGGTTTTTAAGTGCAAAAGGGACGATCGGGGTATAGTCACGCGCAACAAGGCTAGATTAGTTGTAAAGGGTTTCAACCAAGAAGAGGGAATCGATTACAACGAAGTTTTTGCACCAGTAGCAAGGCTGGAAGCCATTAGGTTGTTTCTAGCTTTTGCCTCCTTCAAGGGCTTTAAGGTATATCAGTTAGATGTTAAGAGTGCTTTCCTGTATGGGAAAGTGAAGGAGTTGGTGTATGTAGAACAACCGCCCGGTTTTACAGATCCAAAATATCCTGATAGAGTGTATCGTTTAGATAAGGCTCTATACGGATTGCGTCAGGCACCTAGGGCGTTGTATGAGACTCTATCCAACCATCTGTTAGAGAACGGTTTTGAAAGGGGTATGATAGATAGTACCTTGTTTATTAAGAGATGTTGAAGAATATGTGCCCGAGCAGGCCGATAAAGTTTTGTCATCTTCAGAAACCGAGTCCGAAGAAATGGAGGAGCTAGAGGTTGAAGCTCCTGAATCAGTGGCTACAGAACCAAATGTTCAAATCGGAACGTATGGATCTAGGTTGGTAGTGAATGAAGAAGGATCGAGGAGAAGAGTAGCAAGGGAATCTGATGATTCAGATTTTGAAGAGGAGGAAGTTGCTCCCTTAGTGACTCGGCAAAGGGCCAAGCGTCACAGGTTTATGCAAGGGTCAACATCAGCATCTGAAGCCCAACAGTCTCAAACTCAAACTTCAGAACCTCAAGCCACCGCTCCACAACCACCACCACCTCAACATGAACCATACATTCCATCACCCATTCGCCCAACTCCTATACAATCAATTCCATCCACTTCAACCACCTACGCTGACAATCAGAGGTTTATGCAACTTAAGGGACGCGTTGACTTCCAACATGTCCAAATCTTAAGCCTAACACAGGCGATCGGCAAACTCCAGGCGCATAATGCAAATCTTGATAAGGATAATGCCGAGATGAAGAAGATTGTGGAGAATGTCAGGGAAGAGAATACAGAATTAAAGTCCTTTATTGCAGATCAATCGTCCGAAATCCGATCGATGAGGTCCCTACTTGAGCAGCTCATGAAAAATCTAAAAGCTCAGGGAGACAAGTTGTAGGGATCAGGAGGAGCAGCGTAGAGATGAAGATGACGAAGGCAATGATCCCGATGCACATAATGTGAATGAGCCAGTAGATTTTCCTGCTGATCAGGCTACACAAGTTCAGGGGGAGCCCAGTCAATTTGAAGGTGAAGGAGGAGAAGCTGGTTCTTCAAAGGCTTTGGATAGCGACATGATAGATGCGCTGAAGGATATTGAGGAAGAGCTTATGGAATTCGATTTTGAAGATGAAGTCGAAGAATTGGAGGAAGGTGAGTTCATTCCGGAGGAGGTCGTTGACTGGAAGTCGGATGACGAAGTGTTAGATGATGAGGACGATCATGTCAACGAGGTGATAATAAATTCAGAACCTGTTACAGAACTATATGTGGGAAATAATCATAATGTGATTGATATTGACTACATCAAGATAGCCTCAGTCGAGGACACTGGACTTGAAGAGGCAGAGAAAGAGCCATCTAGAGCTGAGTTGATAAATCTTTGGTTTAAGAAGGAAGAAACAAAAGAACAACTGAAGATGAAGAAGAAGAAGAGAATACCGGGTGCCGGAAACTTCTCAGGAGGGATTATTAGCTGGTTCTTTGAAAGAGAACTGCAGCTGTTTATTTTGAAAAGAAGAGATGGCCTCCAATACTTGAGGCGAACACTGAAAGCGTTTAATTCACTGCCCAAGATTGAAGTTAAAGAGTTAGCCTGGAAGGAGCTGGTGAATATTGGAGATGATAAGTACGCAGAAGTGATTGAAAGAATTATAAGGAAAGAAGGGCGATCAGGAAAATTTGAGCGACTCAAGCCAAGGACCGGAAAGAGGGTCGAGGATGGATCAAGGATAGATCCTCATACTGGAAGGCCTTGGGCCAGAATGATTTATAAGCCAGTGAAATGCTTGAAGAGAGTGCCTATGAAATCGATGCCACAGAATATTTTGAGCAACTTGAAATGGTGGTACCTCGATAATGACACAGCAGAAGCAGTCATGGAGGATACACAAGACAAAGTGATTTTGAGAGTGTATGATCCTCTGCACCTTATAAATCTATCAAAGGACGACCTGAAGAAGCTGCATGATCAGCCTATCTTCTTTATTGAAGCATGGAGATCTGAAGCCAGGAAGTTCCAGAAGGTAGTAAAAGTTTGTATAGATGCTGGTTTATATGCAGGCAGTAGTATATATAGTAGTTCTAGTACTTAAACATGATGTAAATAGTTAGAAGCTATCGTCAAGGGGGAGTCTGTTGGTACACCCTGTGTGACGATAGCAGTCTAATCGATCTAACATTTTGGTTTAAGTAGTATTCAACATTGTGGTTTAACGAGTGTTTGATATATGTGTTTATATATGTTTGATAGTAATTGATTGTAGGTTTGAACTTGATGTAACATATTACAAGAAGTTCAAACATAAAGTTCAAAGATTAATTCAAGCATAAGTAAAAAACATATGTTTCAACACTTAGGTTTTTGAGTAAATAAGTTAGATTCGAATCAGACAAGGCTTGGCATTCGAATCTGTGATAGATTCGAATGTAGCCTAGATTCGAATATGACCAGATTCGAGAGTGTCTATGTGGACAGACTCGAATGGGCCTTGGGCTAGATTCGAGTTTGGCCCACATCAGACTCGAATCAGGGTCTATAATTAGGGATAGACTCGAGATATTATCAGACTTTTTGCAGAATTCGTGAGGAATTAAGCTTAAAGCGATCTCGAGTTTATCGGCTTGGTGCGTGTTCTTTCGGAGAGAATCAGTTCGTAGGATCGTTCGTGTGTCGTTCGTTCAGCCTCTGATAGTCTCTGTGTTTCGTAGTTGAGAGTTGTCCGTCTAACCGTTAACGAGGATTCCGCACTCGTTGACGGATCCGCGTCTAGATAGATCTCGTATAGTGGTAGACCTTACAAATGTCGTATTCAATCTTGATCTCATTCCTATTCCGTTGAAAGAATTTGATGTCATCATCGGCATGGACTGGTTAACAAATAATGAGGCTACGATTGTCTGCAACCATCGGATCATCAGAATTAAGTCTTCAGACGGCCGGGTGTTAGAAATAAAAGGCGAGAAGCGAAAAGGTGCTCACTGTTTCATAACTGTTGAAAAAGCGTATAAGTATCTATCTAAGGGTCACGAATCTTATTTATGCTATGTATCGTCTGAATCTATCTCTGAAGATAATAAGAAATCTATTTTCGATATCCCAATCGTCTGTGAGTTCCCAGATGTATTCCCGGATGATATTTCTGTAGTGCCACCGGAACGTCAAGTCGAATTCGGCATTGACTTAGTTCCTGGTGCGGCTCCCATTGCTAAAGCTCCCTACAGACTTGCGCCTGCAGAGATGCAGGAAATGTCAAAGCAATTGCAAGAACTGTTAGAGAAGGGATTTATCCGACCTAGTTCATCTCCGTGGGGTGCACCAGTCTTATTTGTAAAGAAGAAAGACGGAACTCTCCGTATGTGCATCGATTGTCGGGAGTTGAACAAAGTCACCATCAAGAACAAATATCCTCTGCCCAGGATTGATGATCTATTTGATCAGCTACAAGAGCGAGCTAATTTTCCAAAATCTATCTTCGTTCTGGGTATCATCAATTGAAAGTTAAAGATGAGGATATTCCGAAAACAGCCTTCCGAACAAGATACAGTCATTACGAATTTCTCGTAATGCCTTTTGGCCTGACAAATGCACCAGCGGCGTTCATCGATCTCATGAATCGCGTGTGCAGACCGATGCTGGATAAGTCAGTTATCGTATTCATAGACGATATTCTGATTTACTCCAAAACGGAGGCTGATCATGTTAATCATCTGCGCCAACTGCTAGAGTTATTGAGAAAAGAAAGACTCTATGCAAAATTTCCTAAGTGTGCATTCTGGCTCAGACAGGTACAACTTTACATTGTCTTGAGTTATTCCTTGAGCTTTCTTTGTTTCAAACAAAACTTGATATTTTATTTGATTTCTTTATAGATTCAATTCCTTGGTCATGTTGTATCTGGCGAAGGTATTTCACTCGATCCTTCTAAAGTCGAGGCTGTTCAGAAATGGCAAACACCTCGCAATGCCTCCGAAATCAGAAGTTTCCTTGGATTGGCCGGTTACAATCGGTGATTCATTAAGGACTTCTCGAAGATTGCTGTGTCACTCACTATGTTAACACGAAAGAACACTCCTTTCGTATGGACTGATAAACAGCAAGAGGCATTTGAAACGTTAAAGCAAAAACTTATTCAAGCGCCGATCCTAGCCTTACCAGAAGGTAATGATGATTTTGTCGTCTATAGCGACGCATCTGGTACTGGCTTAGGTTGTGTCCTCATGCAAAGGGGAAAAGTCATTGCCTACGCTTCAAGGCAATTGAAAGACTACGAGAAAAGTGCACCAACTCATCATCTTGAGTTGGCTGCGGTTACCTTTGCACTGAAAATCTGGCGTCACTATCTCTATGGGACTAAGTGTCCGTTGTATACTGACCATAAAAGTCTCAAGCATCTATTTACTCAAAAGGATCTGAACATGAAACAGCGTCGGTCTTTAAAACTTATCAAGGATTATGATTGCGAGATCCTGTATCATCCCGACAAAGCTAATGTGGTCGCGGATGCCTTGAGTAGAAAGACGTATCCAGAAAAGTGTTGCTATGCCCTGACTCCTATTATATTCTCTTCTGATCTTATTGAAGACATCAGATCTGTTCAAGCCGAAGCACTGAAAGAAGAAAATTTATGTTCTGAGAATCTTAAAGGGCAATTGCAATTTCTGTCTATGAATCATTTGGGACTTCAATGTCTCAAGGGAAACCGAATCTGGATTCCTAAGTATGGTTCAATTCGCAACACTCTTCTATCTAAGCCCACAAGTCTAAGTTATCCATTCATCCTAGCAGCTCAAAGATGTACTTCGTTCTGAAAGCTGACTACTGGTGGCCAGGAATGAAGAAACACATCGGTTAATATGTTGAAAGCTGTAGAGTCTGTCAGATGTTTAAGGTAGAACATCAGAAACCCTTCGGGGATATGCAACCACTACCAGTTCCTGAGTGGAAATGGGAGCCTATAACCATGGATTTTATCACCAAGTTGCCTAAGACCAAAAGACAGCACGAGTGCATTTGGGTAGTCGTGGATCGATTAACGAAGTCAGCTCACTTCATACCGATGATAGAGACATATTCTCTTGATAGATTGGCACAGATGTACATCACCGAGGTTATTTCCCGTCACGGTGTGCCAAAATCTATCGTCTCTGATCGTGATAGTCGTTTCACTTCGAGATTCGGGAAAGCGCTGCAAGAAGGAATGGGTACTCGAATCTCTATGAGTACTGCCTATCACCCTAATGCAGATGGCCAAAGTGAATGTGCTATCCTTACTCTTGAAGATATGCTCCCTGCCTGCGTTCTTGATCTGGGTGGTAATTGGGATGACCACTTGCCTCTGGTCGAATTCTCATATAACAACAGTTCTCATTCAACGATCAAGATGGCTCCTTTTGAAGCTCTATACGGAAGAAAGTGCAGAACTCCCACCTGTTGGCGTGAAACAGGTGAATCGCCAATAGCGGGACCTACCCTTCTACAGTTGACTCATGAAAAGATTCAACTTGTCAGAAGAAATATCCTTGAAGCTCAAAGCAGGCAGAAGTCATATTATGATAATCGACACAGATCTATCAGCTTTGCGGTTAACGATTGGGTGATGCTAAAAGTATCTCCAATGAAGAATGTGGTGAGATCATAAAGCGAAACAAGCTAGCTCCGAGATTCATTCGCCCATTAAAGATTGTGGAATAGATAGGAAATCAATCTTATCGACTTGAATTGCCATCTGACTTATCTGGAATACATCCTGTATTCCATGTCAGTCATTTGAGAAAGAGTCTAGCCGATGAAAGAGAAGTGCAGATACCACAAGTTAATCTGCAGATTGATGAAAAGCTTCACGTGGTTGAAGAGCCGGAATGTATTCTGGACACGAAGACCAAAAAGCTTAGAAATAAACAGATGGTGCTCGTCCAGTGGAAACACCACAAAGGTTCGCATCAGTCTTGGGAATCCAGAGATGTCATGAAAGCAGCTTATCCAAGTCTGTTCGAACAAAGCTAACTTCGAGGACGAAGTTTGTGCGTGGTGGAGCCCATTCTGTAACAACCCAGTTTTTATCTGAATCTTAATTTCGGTATTTGATCCAAATAATGTAAATTTTATTTACATTATTCGTTATGTAATTTAATTAAGTTTAAGATTATTTTAAATTATATTTATCTTATGAATTATTAAAGATGATTAAAATAAAAGAGATGAAAAATACAAAAGTGTGAGGGGTTAAGTGCTCATATTATCAAAATTACTAATATAGAAAACATAAAGATGAGCATAAATACTCATTAACATCATTTAATAAAATTAACTCTCATTCTCTCTCTCTCTCTCTCTCTCTCTCTCTCTCTCTCTCTCTCTCTCTCTCTCTCTCTCTCTCTCATCTTACGGCAACTTCATAAAAAATTAGCAAGAAAACCATAAAATGACAATCAATTGAAGAATTTATTCAAGAAGGAAGTTACAAGCAACATCATACAACAACAATCTACAAGATTTTGAGGTAATTCTTGATTTAAATTTCAAGATTTCTAGAGTTTGGTTCGGTTTTGTGAAAAACCGAAACCAAGAATTTAGACAAGAAATTTATATGTTGCATGTTTGAAATTTTAATAGATAATGATGAAATTAAGTATATAAAAGTGATAGAAATAAAAATCATTGATTGATTCGTTCAATTAAAGAAGAAATCGGAATTTTTGATGAAAATGTGTTGTAACATCCTCGGATTTAAATTATTACATTTAAAGTTTATTAAGTTTAAATTTGTAATGTAAGTTGAATTATGTAAGTTGATACAAAATTTGGATTGATTATAAAGTTGGTTGCATTATATGGAAATTTAGAATTTCTTATTATTAAGTGAAAGTAATTATTAAATTATTAAGGATAATAAATAAAAGATAGAATTCTTTTATTTTATAAGAATCAGTATTTAATGGAACCGGATAAGTAGAGGGGTTAAAAGTGCCAAGGTTGGAAAATATGGAATAAAAGACTATAAGTCTTCCATTCCTTTCATTTGAACATTTCACCACTCTCTCTCTCAATCTCTCTCTAGAATTTCTGCTGAAAATCGACAAATTGAAAGCAAAATTCGTGGAAGTAATCTGAATATTAAGTGGATTCAAGTGGATTAAAGGTAAGAAAGTTATTTCTAAAGTTTTGGGTTTTATTTGAGAGTGATAAAGATTAAATTCGGATTTTAATTTAAGAAAAATGTTGATGCATGTGTGTTAAATCAGTGGGAAATCAATTGTTGAACATCCTTGAAGGTTCAGAAACAAGAATCGTTAGTTGAATCGATCCAGAAGGTAAGAAATCTGAGTTTTTATGAAATTATGTGTTCTTGAAGTTTTTGCTCATTTTTGGTTCAATCTGGACGAATTTGGATGTTTATGTTATGGAAAATGATGTAGAAACACTCAAATTATTTTAATAAAACATTCCTCTGGATTGCATGTTGTTAGAAATTGATTTAGGAAATTTTTAGTGAAAATCCGTAAGTTTCGAAGGCAAACCTGCATGTGAACTCGGCGAGTTCAGAGGGAACTCGGCGAGTTCTCAAGAACATTTTGAATAAATCTTCAAAAATTCATAAGTGTTGGATCCGAATTCGGTTGGGACCCGAATTCGGATGAGACCCGAAATTATATTGGACCGAAATCAAATTAAGAACCGAACTCGGATGGACCCGAATTCGGATGGGTCAACCCAATTCGGATGGGTCCGAAATTTAGTTATGGATCCGAAATTCGGATATAAACTCGGCGAGTTCTATGGGAACTCGGTGAGTTCTATGCTGAACATGTGTAATTCGGATGAGTTATTAAGGACCCGAATTAATGGTCAAATAAACACACTTTTGGGATATCTTTTGTACTATAATAAGGCGTATAATGGAGGGTTAATTGGGAATAATAACACCTCGAATGACGGTTTATAATATGAGTTTCGGATGACGGCTACGAATGTTGTAACACTTTAGTTTATACAAATTAATGCTAAATTGTTAAAGACCATGAAATGATAATATGCTTTCCTCATGGAAATGAAACAGGTCCCTTGTGGTGTTGTTCAACCCACAGTGGGGTACTTTGTGATCCGGTTGAAAGTCCAAGGAGAGATAAGATAATTTAAAGTTCAATAACGCACCCCACTGTGAGTACATATGAATTCACATGTTTATATCTGCTTGATGATTGCTATTGCCTGCTGAGACATGTTGCTTCATTTTTTCGTTTGGAATTCTACTAACTTGCGTAGATTTAGATGCACATTCACATTTGTTGCATTGTCCATTCATTTGTTGTGCATCTAACGATGGACCGGTGGGTCGCATCTGTTACTCCGATGTTACTGCGCTATATGACCCGGAGCTGATCCCTCCGAGGTTCTGGTAGGCAGTATGTCATCCCCGTTGTTATGTCTGTCTCAGATGGTTGGGTGTCATACCGAGCTTTGGGCTCGTAGGAGCGACGGCTCATGTGTGTCATACTTTGTGTACGTGGAGAGTGCACGGCGTGTGTCGTCGGTGCTACTCTTGTGGGCATCATAAGGATTTATAAAATGTGTAAATCTGTGTATTCACTAAGCATTCGCTTACCCCTCAGTTGTTTTTATTTTTACAGGAAATGGTAAATCAGCTGCCGGACCTTCTAGTTAGGTCGTGTGAAGTTTTGGAAGATTACATACTACTTAATCCGTAATTGTGATTTGGAACAATGTTGTAATATGTTTGGGATGAATGTAATAAAGTTGAGTTTGTAGACTTAGTATTGGAACCTTATAGCACCGTAGGGTGTCTGACTGTAATTGTATTATTTTATTTTGAATTTTAATGCTTCCGCAATTGTTTAAGTATTCAGATCATTATGTAATCAATTATGTGGTGTATAATCCTGGGTACATTTGTAATTGGGTTTATTGTGGCAAGGGTGTCACACGAGATGGTATCAGAGCAGTAGTTTGAGATTCAAGTGTCCGTGAGGTCTTGGTCTCAAACATTAGGTGATGATGTGTAGTGGTTTAAGTAATGATCTGAACTAAGATAGGTTACGATCTAGTAATTATAAGAGATTGACTATCATACGGGACAAATGGGATGGTGTCTTTAAATTAATGACATGTTACTAAACAAGTTATATGTTTATATTTTCAGAACATGTCTGGAGGAGGAATGACACCCGAAGAAACCAGAGAGATGATGCTAGCCATGATGGCTGAGCAGAACAAGATGATACAAGATCAGTTTCGGGCTTGAGATGAAGCCAAAGCTAAGAGAAGGGAGGATAAGAGAAAGAACAAGGAAAAGGAAGGGAGGATAAGAGAAAGAACAAGGAAAAGGAAGGGGCCAACAATGAGGAACAAGATGACAATACTGGGTCATCTAACAAGCCCAAAGGTTGTCGGTTTAAGGACTTCAAGGGAAATGGGGCTGTGGAATTTAATGGATTGGGAGACGCTGTTGCCGCACTTGAATGGATAACGGCAACCGAACGAACATTCCGAATCAGCGACTGTGCTGAGAATGATATGGTTCGGCTTGCTACAGCGATGTTCACTAATGACGCAATTATGTGGTGGAATGCTATGGTGAATGCTTTGACACTGGAGAAGGTTTCTGTTATGACTTGGGCTGAGTTCACGGACTTATTCACTCAGCAAGACTGTCCGGTTGATGAGCGCCGAAGACTGGAGGCAAAGTTTATGGCATTGATGCAGAGGATAAGACTGTGTCCCAGTATGCTGTGGAGTTCACGGGGCTGAGTCTGTTTGCGCCTCATCAAGTTGATACTGAAGAAAGGAAGGTGACCAGATTCGAGGCTAGTCTGGATACTGAAATTAGAAGGATTATGAGCAACGTCTGCTACCCTACATTTGCTGGCTTACTTGAGGCTGCCAGAAATGTAGACCAGATTCTGATCATGTCAGCTTATTCTATTAGGTCTGCTGCTGCTTCCACCAACCCAACACAACCGTCACCACCGAAACGTCAACGTGAAGGAGGATACTCGGGATCTTCCCGATCGTCGCAGTATACGTCTCAACAGTCTTATCGCCGACAGTCTGGGTCATCTGGTCGTGCTCGTGCTTATTCCATTAACACCGAGCCGCAATATTGTAATAGGTGTCATCTGGAACACTTCGGCAAGTGCACTAATGGACGTGCTTGCTTTTGCTGTGGAGAGTTGGGCCATTTTTAGAGTGAGTGCCCAAGGAAAGGTGATGCTTGCCATAAGTGTGGTGTATGAGGGCATTACAGTAGAAATTGTCGGAAGAACGCTCCAGCAGCTGCTGCTCCATCATCGACCCGATCATCAGGAGGATCTAGTGGTGGTTCAGTCAACCGCCGGAACCAGCCACAAAGGGCACAGGCTCGTGCATTTCAGATTACTGTGGAGGAGGCTAAGGAAAACCCCGAGGTGGTTACTAGTATGTTTATTGTTAATTCCATGCCTGCACGAGTTCTTTTCGATTCGGGTGCGAACCAGTCCTTTGTGTCTACTGCTTTGCTCAACTATTGTCGATGCCACTGTCTAAGTTGTCTACTATACTTGACATAGAAACTGCTAGCAACACTCTAGTAAAAGTAGATCACGTATACCGTAACTGCACGTTAGTGATTGAAGATGTAGTCTTCAATTTGGATCTGATACTGATAGAATTCAGTGAATTTGATGTGATAATTGGGATGGATTGGTTGATAGAGAATGAAGCCCACATAGTATGTAAGAAGCGGATGATAAAGATAACTACTACGGAGGGGCGTGAGATCTGTATTTACGGGGATAGGAGAAGTGGGGATCTGTTCTTATTGACTATTGCAAAAGCCCGAAAGCTTGTTGCAAAGGGATGTGACGCCTACTTAGCATATGCTATTGATGCTAAGGTTGAGAAGAAGACGTTGGCCAATGTGCCTGTTGTATCACAATTCCCGGATGTGTTTCCGGAAGACTTGTCTGGCGTGCCGCCTGAGAGACAAGTTGAGTTTCGAATTGATCTGATCCCCGGAGCTGCACCGGTAGCTTGCTCTCCATATCGCCTTGCCCCAACCGAGATGAAAGAGATGATGACACAACTCCAGGAGTTGTTGGACAAGGGCTTCATTCGACCGAGTTCATCACCGTGGGGAGCTCCGGTATTGTTCGTGAAAAAGAAGGATGGCACAATGCGAGTGTGCATTGACTACCGAGAGCTGAATAAGTTGACGATTAAGAACAAGTATCCACTACCGAGGATAGATGACTTTTTTGATCAATTACATGGGGCGAGTGTGTTTTCTAAGATTGACTTAAGGTCGGGATACCATCAGCTGAAAGTTCGAGAAGAGGATGTGCCTAAGACAGCATTTAGGACACGTTATGGGCATTATGAGTTTTTGGTTATGCCTTTCGTGTTAACCAATGCCCCGGCTGTCTTTATGGATCTTATGAATAGAGTGTGCAGACCGATGTTAGACAAGTCTGTAATAGTGTTTATTGACGACATTCTGGTGTACTCTAAGTCTAAGGCCGAACATGCTGAACATCTAAGGGAACTATTAGAGTTGTTGAGGAAAGAGAAATTGTACGCCAAATTTTCGAAGTGTGAGTTTTGGCTGCTACAGATACAGTTTTTGGGACATGTTATTTCGGGAGATGGGATTTCTGTAGATCCTGCTAAGGTTGAAGCCATAAGAAATTGGGAACCGCCGTGTTCAGCTACTGAAGTCAGAAAGTGTTCTGGGATTGGCGGGATACTATCGGAGGTTTATAAAGGATTTTTCGAAGATTGCAGTTCCGTTGACGGCATTAACAAAGAAGAATGCCCCATTTGTTTGGGAAACCATACAGCAAGAAGCATTTGAGATCTTGAAGAAGACGTTAAGCGAAGCACCGATACTTGCTCTACCGGAGGGCAATGAGGATTTTGTGGTTTACACAGATGCTTCGAGGTTGGGGTTAGGTGTTGTACTGATGCAGCGCGGGAAAGTAATTGCTTATGCTTCGAGACAACTTAAGCAACATGAAAAGAACTACTCAACTCATGATCTTGAGTTGACAGCTGTTACATTTGCTTTGAAGTTATGGAGGCACTATCTCTATGGGACTAAGTGTCAGTTATACACAGATCATAAGAGTTTGAAGTACATCTTCAGCCAGAAAGAACTCAATATGAGGCAGAGACGATCTATGGAGCTAATAAAGGATTATGATTGTGAAATCCTTTATCACCCGGGAAAGGCTAATGTAGTAGCCGATGCCTTGAGCCGAAAAGCTTATGCTAAGGACTGTTGCTACATGATGACGTCTACTATGTTAACGTCTACTATTATAAATGATGTCAAGGCCGCTCAAGAGGAAGCCTTGAAAGACGAAAATGTTGGTGCCGAAGATATAAGAGTACAAATAAAGAATATGGAAACGAGCGAGTCGGGTTTAAAAGGTGTGTACGGAAGAATCTGGGTGCCGAAATATGGTGGTATGAGGAATGTGATCGTCGAAGAAGGGCATCAATCAAAATTTTCTGTACATCCCGGGAGCACAAAGATGTACAATGACTTAAAGGCAGATTTTTGGTGGCTAGGATTGAAGAAGGATATCGGCCAGTATGTTGAACGATCTAGGACTTGACGGCTTGTGAATGCCGAACACCAGCAGTCTTATGGTAGTTTGCAACCGCTTCCCATTCCGGAATGGAAGTGGGAGCACATAACGATGGACTTGGTCACGAAGTTGCCGAAGACTAGGCGTCAACATGATGCAGTTTGGGTAATAGTGGATCGGTTAACTAAGTCCGCTCACTTTATACCGATTAGGGAAAATTATTCTTTGGAAAAGTTAGCACAAATTTATATGGACGAGATTGTTGCTAGATATGGAGTCCCTAAGTCTATTGTATCGGATCGGGATAGCCGGTTTACTTCAAATTTCTGGTCGGCTTTGCAAGAAGGGTTAGGAACGAGGATCGCTATGAGTACGGCTTATCGACCGCAAACCGATGGTCAAAGTGAAAGGACCATCCTAACTCTTGAAGATATGATGCGGTCGAGTGTATTGGATCTCGGTGGCAATTGGGACGATCATCTGCCATTGATAGAGTTTTCGTATAACAACAGCTATCATGCAACGATCAAGAAGGCGGCGTTTGAGGCTTTATATGGGAGAAGATGTAGGACTCCTACATGTTGGAGAGAAACTGGAGAAACACCAATTGCTGGGCCGGCATTGCTTCAAGAAACAAACGAGAAGATACAGTTGATTAGGCAGAACATGAAGGCGTCCCAGGATCGTCAGAAACGTTATTACGATAGAAGGCACAAACCAATCAGCTTTGAGGTAAATGATTGGGTGTATCTGAAAGTATCACCAATGAGGGGTGTTACTCGTTTCGTGAAGAGAGGAAAGCTGGCTCCGAGATTTGTTGTGCCATTTAAGATAGTAGAAAAAGTTGGAAATCAATAGTATCGCCTGGAGTTGCCTGAAGAGATGTCAGGCATACATCCTGATAGGATCTAAAATATGAATTACCAAGACTAACTGATTTAAACTTATCAGAGTATAAATCAATAATCTTGCTTTGAATCAAAGTTTAATCAACAAGTTTGCGGAATAACACTTAATTATTTTAACAAAAACTTTCAGAATCAATAATAAATAAACACACAGGAATTAATCAAGACTGTTTGTATTGCTGAATTCATCAATTACAATCACCTCTAATCTGTTTGATTAGACGAAGAACACAGATTGTTCTTAGGGTTTTACAACCTTAGAGGCTTAAGAAAACTTAATCAATAAAGCAATTACAGACTCAAAATATGCAGAAAACTCCTATACAATAGAACGACCTATTCTCTGTATTTATATTGCTTCTTGATATGTTTCCTTGACGAACTATGACTTCTCTGATAGTAGATATGCTGGAATCTTCATGTAGATATCGTTTCCTGAAAATCAGCACTTTCTGTTTCTGAAACTGTTGAGCAGCTTGAATCTCTTGATAGCATGAACTGAGCAGCATGAGTTATTTTGCTCTGGCAGCTTGAACTTTTACATTGGCAGCTCGAGTTTCTTCAACTAGCAGCATGAACTTTGTATTTACATGTAAAATCTACTAACAGTCTGAGAAGTCTAAACTAACAGCTTGAGCATACTTAAACTATTTCCCAACAATCTCCCCCTAACTAAAATTCTTTGCACAAGACTTTAAGTTCTATACAAGAATTGGAAATGAATAAGTAAACTGTTATTTACAAACCAAGGCTTTCAAAAACTTACAACTGTGCAAGTTTATGATCTATAGCCTTCAAAAATTCTCTCTTTAGCTCATCTCTATCACAAGATATTCTGACAGACTTCATCTGGAGTAGTATATTCTTTGGAAGATCATAGAATTCAAGATTAAAGAACATACCAGATCCATCTGTGAATTTGATTCTGTAAGTCCTGGATTTGACAAAAATATTAACTTCCTTGATTTTCAATCCCTTCTTGTTGGCATCCTCTACATCTTTTCTAATAAATTCAGGATCAACAATGGACTTCAGATCTCTGATGACTTGTTTCACTTGTGGTAGAGAAGATCTAACTTGTGATACAGACCTAATGTTGTGCATCGTTATCAGCTCATCTCTGGTCAACTTTTGAACTATTTGCCAAAAAGTATCATACTCTTCTTCAGGACCAGACTCTCTTCTTATCACAAACTTAATTCTCAAGTCACGGTCATCCAGTGACTTAGCAAACCAGTAGTTGATTTGAGGCTTTGTAAAATCATGCTGATCAATCAGCTTCTCTATCTCCATAGCCTTTTGTAGTCGTTGCTCAAAGAGCACCCTTTTAACCGATGAAAGAATAGAGACAACTGCTTGATCAGGGGGAGCAGGTGCACTGGCACCAGCTTCAGCTTGGACTGATTGGGTTGATGGTTGAGCTTCTGGAGAGACTTTTGTTTTCAGTCTTTTGTCCATCTCCTTATCATGAATTTCCTGCAGCCTTTCAGTAGACATGGACTGAGCCATTTTCTTTGGAATACCTGCTGCAAAGGCAAAATCTATAAGAAATCTTCTATGCTCAGCCTTGGAGTGCCCTGTTGGCATCTTTCTTTTCCTTTCTCCTTGCTTGGCCACAAACCCCTTCAAGTAATCACCTAAGGTCTCATCATCATCCATTGGGGTTTGGGCTTGCTGCTCTAATTCTTTGTCTTGTTCTTCTGCTATTTTTCTTGCAACTTCAGCATCAAAGGCAATTTGGGCTTCTTTTGAAGAAAATTTATGCTTTGGAGACTCTATGAGAATGCCCTTGCCTTTGTCTTTTGTAGCAGATGTTGTAGCTTGGACTGTGCTTGATGAAGCTTGAATTCCTTCTCTGATCACAACTCCAGTGACTTTTGAAGGAGCAGCTTGAGTTTCTAGGCTAACAGCTTGAGAAGCTGTTGGGACTGCTAGCCTAGAAACTGGTAGGCTAACAGCTTGAGAAGCTGTTGGGACTGCTAGCCTAGAAACTGGAACTATTGGTGATGCTTGGACTGTTGTTGTTGGTGCTGCTTGGACTGATGTGGGAACCTCCTGATTCTCCCCCTTTTTGGAAGCATTGGTTTGGTCAGAAGGACCTACAACCTTTACCCCTTGGGTTTGAATCATCTGCTCTAATTTCATAATTTTATTTCCACAGAGGGTGAACCCCTTGTGAAGATAATCCATTCGCTATTTTGAGCAGCATCTGCCTGCTTGAGAGCAAAAATTTGAGCCCCCTGTGCAGCAATGATGGACATTTGATGGTCCAACATAGCTACAACAGGTTTGAGTCTGGGATCCGTTAAGAGCATTTGTTGCAGACTAGCCTCAAGATCAGAGAACACCTGAGGTGCTTGTGATCTATCACTGACATTAAGACCAGAGGTAGAAACTTCTGGGCCCCTCTTTTCTTGGTTCTGGGGACTTCCAGCTTGTGTTTGCACACTTGCTGTTGCATGGTTGTGGTCTTAGCTATGTTGGCACTGTCATGTGCCTCTTGTGCAGAGACATCAGTAGTGCCAGCCACAGAACCCATATGAACCATCTCTGAAGAGATGTTCACCTCCTGAGTGAGGATGGGAGTTTCCTCAAGTGGTTCCCTTTGGATATGCTGTGCAGGAGTATCCTCCTGCACAGTTGGCTCTTGCTGATGGGAGGAGGAGGAAGGAGCTCCTGGTCCCCTTTTTCTTTTGTAGATGTTTTTGAGTGGGCGTGTTGGCTGTACAAAAGGATCAGAGGGAGTTTGTGTATCATGAGGAGGGGGTTGGGGTCCTGGGGGTGTAGCAGTAATGATGGGCTGAGCCTGCTCAGGACCCTCTCCTCTGTTTCCTGAAATGATGTTCATCATTGCAGAGGGCAATGGAACATCTACACTGACAAAATTGGCACTTGGCTTTATCAGCCTTTTGATTGAAGACAATGAGTGCCTATGGGAAACATGTATCCGTTTATGTAAATGTGGAGTTGCGCAGGTGTGTGCAATAATTTCTGCCAAAAACCTAGGATACATCAAAAATTTCCCATTCTTTAGGGAATGATTAAAGATCATGTTTGAAAAATTGAACTGTTGGCCAGTAGAAAAGCACACTAAGGAAGTGGCAATATTTGAAGAAAACTCAGACCAACCAGTTCTTTTGGGGCTTAAACATTGCTGAATAATGTGCACAAGGTATTTCCATTTAGGAGAAAAATGTGCCTTAAGAAAAGTAAAAGAATCAGCAGGACCCCTATAACCAATATTTTGAAGACCAAAATGTAAATCTTGAAGGGATAGGTCGGTCATACCTGAGGCATCTTGAAGATGCAAGTGATGTCTGATGGATTCCTCAGTGATATTGATGACAGTTCCATCAATCTTGGATATGAGAGTAGGCACTCCATTGATGGTTTGAACAGAAGCATGATTCCAAAACTGTTCAATATGGGAGATGTATATAGTAGGGTTTATGGTTAGGGCATAATGGATATGGGAGTGCCTGAGGAAATCCATCATTGCATGAAACGGTTGAAGTTCAGAGTGTTTTAGGGTGTATGGGAGGCAGTTATGCTCTTTTACGAACTCCATGGATGAACAAACGATGGTTGTAGGGTTTGAAAGAAGAATGTGTGATTCGTTCAGAGAGAAAGCAGAAGGCCGTGGAAGAAGAATATGTAACTGGTAGTTACAACTGAACGAAACCGGGACCTTTAAAGGTTTCGAAAAGGTTGGGTCCCGCGCACACATTTGAAAAATTACCCAAATACCCTGCACACTTTGACAGATCAAGTGAAAATAACTAGCAGTCCGAGAAAATGAACTAGCAGCATGAGAAAATACTCATGCTGTTAGTGTAAAATTGTGCAACTTTTCAATGGAACAGTGTCTCCCCCTTAAATTAGCATACTGAGTCGATAATAATGAAAACCAATTAATCCATGTTTACCATACCAATATTTGATATTAGGAAAGTGAACCTTCCCACATCAAAAGGTTTTGTAAATAGATCAGCTAGCTGATCATCTGTATGTATTTTGGTAACTTGGATTAATTTCTTTTCATTACAATCTCTGATGAAGTGAAACCTGATTTCTATATGCTTGGTTTTTGGGAATTTCACTGGGTTTTGCACAATGCTAATTGCACTTGAATTGTCAATATAAATAGGAGTGGATAAGAAATTCATACCATAGTCTCTTAGCTGATTTTGAATCCACATTACCTGGGAGCAGCAGCTTGCAGCTGCTACGTATTCTGCTTCAGTGGATGATGTGGAGACAGTTGTTTGCTTTTTGCATTGCCAAGAGACCAGTCTTGCTCCTAAGTATTGACATCCACCAGTTGTGGATTTTCTGTCAATGTTGCATCCACCATAGTCACTGTCAGAATAAGCAGTTAGTTCAAAAGGAGAGTCTTTAGGATACCATAGACCTAAATGTGGTTGGCCTTTAAGATATCTAAAGATTCTCTTAACAGCAACCAAGTGAGAATCCTTTGGAGAGCATTGAAACCTAGCACACACAGACAGCAAACATAATATCAGGTTTTGAAGATGTTAGATACATGAGAGATCCTATAAGGGATCTGTATAGATGAATATCCACATCTATGCCATCTTTGTCTGTATGGAGCTGTTTATGAGGATCCATTGGAGTGCTTGCAACCTTTGTGTCTTGATAGCCAAACTTTTCCAATATGTCTTTGACATACTTTGATTGACTTATGAATAGACCAGTAGGCTTCTGTTTAACCTGCAGCCCTAGAAAGAATGTGAGTTCCCCCATTGAACTCATTTGAAACTTTTTGTGCATTAGGGCCTCAAAATCTTTGCACAAACTATCATTAGTTGAGCCAAAGATGATGTCATCAACATAGATTTGGACAAGAAGAATCTCAGCTTTGATGGATTTAGTGAAAAGTGTTTTGTCCAGAGTGCCTCTCTTGAATCCATTCTGTAGAAGATATGATGACAGTGTGTCATACCATGCTCTGGGGGCTTGGTGAAGACCATAGAGAGCTTTGTCTAGCTTGTACACCCTGTCTGGATACTTGTAGTCTTCAAAACCTGGAGGTTGACACACATATACTTCCTCTTCAATTGTCCCATACAGGAAAGCAGACTTAACATCCATTTGATACACTTTAAATCCTTTGAAACTTGCATATGCTAGAAATAGTCTGATGGCTTCAATTCTTGCTACTGGAGCAAAGACATCATCATAATCTATTCCTTCTTCTTGAGTGTACCCTTGTGCTACTAGTCTTGCTTTGTTCTTGATGACTATTCCTCTCTCATCCTTCTTGTTTCTGAACACCCATCTTGTACCTATTGCTCTCTTACCTTTAGGAAGATCCACCAGAGTCCATACATTCTGAATTTTGAACTGTAAAAGCTCTTCCTGCATAGCTTCAATCCAGGATGAATCTTTTAGTGCTTCTGATGCCTTTTTAGGTTCCAATTGAGACATGAAACAGGCATGTTCAAAAGCAGCTAGACTGAATTCAGGAACTGCTTGTTCAGCAGCAGCAGTCTCATTGTGAACCATCTTCCTTGTTTGAACAGGAGTGCTTGGATCACCCAGTATTTGATTGAGAGGGTGATACTTGTGAACTCTTAGTGTGGGCTCTCTCTCTGTTTGAAAGGAAGTTCCAAGGTTTGTATCATCTCCATCAGAACCAGTGAATGGTTCAGTTTCTGAAACAGCTTGAGTTTCTAGGCTAACAGCTTGAGAAGCTGTTGGGACTGCTAGCCTAGAATCTGGGACTGTTTCCGTTTGTGTTGGAGCTGTGCTGTCAGGACTTGGGAATGGCACTTCAGTGTCGGGATTTGCATCATGTTGAGTGCTCAGGACCCCTGGAGGATCACATGACAGAAGTGGTAGAGTGGTGAAATCATCCCAACTTGTTGAATCTGCAGCAGTCTGAAACTTTGTGCCAACAGCATGAGAAATTGTATTGGCAGCATGAGAATTTGTGTTAGCAGCTTCAACCCTGTATGCATCAGCTTCTGCAGTATACTCAACAAAGCTCAGAGAATTTGTTAGTGAATCTAAATCAAACAACCAATCAGGACCAGTGCCTTTGATATTAGCAGTATTTTCATTAAATTCAACATTGGCACTTTCTTCAATTGTTTTAGACACACTGTTGTATACTCTATAGGCTTTGCTTTGAGTTGAGTATCCTACAAAGAATCCTTCTTCAGCTTTACTCTCAAACTTCCCTAAGTGAGTCTTAGTGTGAAGGATAGTACATGGGCATCCAAAGGGCTTGAAGAAAGCTATTAGGGGACTTCTGTTATGGAATAACTCATAGGGAGTTTTCCCTTGTGATTGAACTACTTGAACCCTATTTAGAACATAACAGGCTGTATTAACAGCTTCTGCCCAGAAAGTCATTGGCAGATTTGAATCAGCTAGCATTGTTCTAGCAGCCTCAATTAATGTTCTGTTCTTTCTTTCAGCTACACCATTTTGCTGTGGTGTTCTTGGTGCACTATATTGTCTAGCAATGCCTTTGGACTCACAAAAACTGTTTAGAATGTGATTTTTAAATTCAGTTCCATTGTCTGATCTTATCACCTTAACTTTGGAATTGGATTGGTTTTCTATCTTAAGGACAAAAGACTTAACTAGCTCAGCAGTTTCATCTTTGGACCTAAGAAAGTAAACCCAAGTAAATCTGGTGAAATCATCAACAATGACTAAACAGTATGCCCTTTTATTCAAACTCAAAACAGATGTTGGACCAAATAGATCCATATGTAACAACTGAAGAACAGATGAGATTGAATTTACTTCTTTGGCCTTATGAGAAGTTTTGTGTTGCTTACCTTTAAGACATGCTACACAATGATCATCACAAATGAACTCCTTTTGTGGTAATCCTCTTACCAGATTCTTTTTAACTAAAGCATTCATGGACTTGAAGTTCATGTGACACATCCTTCTATGCCAAAGAGCAGACTCATTTGATGATGCTTTGGATATTAAACAACTTAAAGTATTTGATTTAGTCAAGAGATCTGTGTCCAGGCAGTAAACATTGTCCTTTCTTGGTGTTCTTAGTAAAACAAGTTTTTCAGGAACTTTGAAATCCTTTGAAAGAACAATGCACTCAGAATCTGTGAACAGAACAATGTTTTGTTTGTCACAGATTTGAGAGACACTCAATAAATTGTACTTAAGCTGTTCAACATACAGAACATCATGGAATGTCATGTTGCCTGCATTAACAGTACCTTTACCTGTAACCTTACCTCCTTTTGAGTTGCCTCCAAATGCAACAAAACCTCCATCAAAACCTTTGAAATTTGACAAGCATTCAGAATTGCCTGTCATGTGCCTAGAGCATCCACTGTCCAAATGCCATCTTGTTCTCTGAGGAGACCTGTGGTTGCCCTGCACAAATAACAGCTTAGTCAGTAGTGGAGTAAACCCAAACCAAATTGGTTTTGGGTTGGCCTTGTACATTGACATAACTAAAAACTGTTTTTGACTTCTTATATTTGGTGAGATCTACTGATGGAGTCTTTGGAGAGTATTTAGTGATAATATGAGGTATCCAACTATTTTGATCATCTTTTCTTCTGACAGTCTCAGATGATTCACTAGCAGCTCCAGTTTGATGCCCAGCAGCTTGAGCTGTGTTTGTAGTGCTAACAGTTTCAGTTTTTGCACTAACAGCATCAGATTTTGACTTAGCAGTCTGATCTTTTGCATTAGCAGTTTGAGCATCAGATTTGTCCTTGACACACCATATTTGTTTAAAACTTGATTTAGGCTTTGCCAAAACTTGTTTTTGATGTGTGGACTGTTTTTTATTAACTTTTGAGAATCTGTGATCAACTGTTTTCTTTGGAGCTGCTGTGGAAGGTTTCACTTTTGAGTGCTTTGCCTGATTAGGATTTGATTTTGTGTGATGCACAGTCTGTTTTGCAATAGCTGGTTTGTAAAAACAATCCTTGGCTAAGTGATTCTTCCTTCCACAGTGAAAACATCTTTTGACAGTTTGAATTGGAACACCAGAATTTTCTGTCAATTTCTGGTTCTTGTTTCTCTGGTTTCCTCTTACCTGCTGTTGTTTAGGAAACTTTTAAACACCATGCTTTTGGCATGTGCAGATAGAAACAGTTTTACCTCTTTTAGTTCCTTTTGATGAAGATGGAGTGTTACAGTTAGAATGTACAGGATATTGTGGAGTAGCATTGCATACACTTATCTTCTCTTTTCCTTTCTTACTGGGAGCTTGGACTTCTATGGGTGCACTTGTTGTGTCACAGTCTCTATTTTGACTCTTATCTTCTTTTAATTCAGGACTGTTATCAAGAATAGGATCTACAATAGTCATAGACTCATCTAGTGGTTCATTGACAAGTCTATCAGCAACCTCACTCATTGGATGAATGTACTTGTTATTATATGGAGGTGGAGTAGCTCTGTATCCTATTGCTTCTTTGGGATTGACCTGAGATTTCACTCTATCTTTGAATTGAACTTCCATTAGGTGTTCTAGCTTTTGATTTGCTAACTTGAAGTTTCCTAGATCTATGTTAACAGATTCTAGTTTCTTATTAGCCTCTAACACCTTCTGTTCAGTCTCTTCTACCTTTTTATTCAGAGATTCTATTTTCTTATTGAGTTCCTTTTTCTCCCATTCATGATAGGTTCTATCATACCCCATTTGAATCTCATTATCCTTATAATCATTGATCTGTTTTTCCAGATCTTCTATGGCTTGCATATATTCATATCTCCTTTCTTCCATCTTAGCTAGAGTTTTGCACATGCTCTCATTATGATCTCTGTACTTTTTAACCATATTTTTGCATGATTGAGAGCAGAGTTTAGAATTTACCTCAGATGGTAGTTCAGTGGAGGAGACATTTGATGTTTCTGCCATAAGTGCTTGATTTTGAAATTCTTCCTCTGTCTGATCACTCCAGTCAAACACATTGTCTTCTTGAGAGACAAGTGCTGTTGATGATGATGCTTGGATGGGCTGTGAAGTCCTTGATGGCTGTTGACCTTGAGATCTACATTCTCTGGCAAAGTGACCAAGCTTATGGCATTTATAGCATTCCACTTTTGATTTATCAAAAGATGGTTTGCCTTCTGTCTTGGCTTGAAAGTTGGCCCTACCAGTTCTTTTCAGAAATCTTTTGGCCCTCATGGTCAGCATTGCATGTTGCCACTTTAAATCCATCTCTTCAAGATCATCTGGATGAATTTGTTCCAAGTCTTCAACATTTAGAGCAAATAATCCATCATTGGCAACAAAAGCCTCATAGTGAGTTTCAGCAGAATTGCCATCACCACCTGAAAAAGAATCACAGTTATTAGATTTTTCAGAAGACAGAAGAGCAGTGTTGTGATTATAAGAAAAGGATTTCTTTTTAGCATCAATCTCAGTCTCAAACACTCTTAAACTGTTATACAGATCATCCAATTCTATCTCATCAAGAGTGTCTTTTGTTCTCCATTGTGCAGCATAGACCGTCCATTCTTCTCCAAGAGATCTGAGAAACTTTCTGTTGACTTCATCTTGATCCAGATTGACCTTTGCACTTTCCAGTTCACTTATCAGTTTGTTGAACCTCTCAAAGATTTGAGTGAGGTTTTCATTCTTGCCACCAGAAAAGTTTTCATACTGCTGTTTCAAGAGGTCCTTTTGATTTCTCTTGGTACTGGCATTACCAGCAAACCTCTTCTCTAAGGCATTCCAAAGAGAGTTGGCAGTATAAAACTTTTTGAACTGATGTTGATAAGCATTAGGAATGGCTATTTGTAATAATGTGAGTGCTTTCACTTCATTCATTCTTGCCTTCCTTTCAAGTTCAGTTTTTGGAGGAGTTTTGACTGGTTTTCCCTCATCATCAAGTTCTGGATCAACTACAGGAGGAAATTCAACAGCTTCCCATATGGCATAATCAATGAATTGAATATACTGTTGAATCCTGAGTTTCCACATCTCAAACTCAGTGGGCTTGAGCATAGGCACTTTGAGTCCTTGCCCAGATCCACTGCTGCTATTTTCAAATTCCATTGTAAAAGATTAAAAATTTAAAAGAAAGTTTTTGACTTTGAAAAACAAAGAGTAACCTGGTTTGAAAAACCTGATTTGAACAACCTGGTTTGACAAACCTGGCTCTGATACCACTTGTCAGGATCTAAAACTGAATAACCAAGATTAACTGATTTGAAATTTATCAGAGTATAAATCAATAATCTTGCTTTGAATCAAAGTTTAATTAAGAAGTTTGCGGAATAACACTTAATTATTTTGACAAAAACTTTCAGAACCAATGAAGCATAAAACATAAGAAGTAATCAAGACTGTTTGTATTGCTGAATTCAATGATTACAATCACCTCTAATCTGTTTGATTAGACGAAGAACACAGACTGTTCTTAGGGTTTTACAACCTTAGAGGCTTAAGAAAACTTAATCAAAAAAGCAATTACAGACTCAAAATATGCAGAAAACTCCTATACAATAGAATGACCTATTCTCTGTATTTATATTGCTTTCTTGATATGTTTCCTTGACGAACTATGACTTCTCTGATAGTAGATATGCTGGAATCTTCATGTAGATATCGTTTCCTGAAAATCAGCACTTTCTGTTTCTGAAACTGTTGAGCAACTTGAATCTCTTGACAGCATGAACTGAGCAGCTTGAGTTGTTTTGCTCTGGCAGCTTGAACTTTTACACTGGCAGCTCGAGTTTCTTCAACTAGCAGCATGAACTTTGTATTTACATGTAAAATCTACTAACAATCTGAGAAGTCTAAACTAACAGCTTGAGCATACTTAAACTATTTCCCAACAAACCTGTTAACAAGACAGGCTCTAGGTCTAAAGCTGATGGTAAGAGACCTGTAAATCCCTTTGATGCTAATCATTTTGAGAAAAAGTTTTCAAAAGGTAAACAACCTGCTTTCAACAGGGGTAAGTCTTATGTTGAAAGTAAATCTGCTGTGATTTCAAATAAGATTTTAAATCATAGTGGAAAATTGGTTATCAATGAAGGTAAGTCTTTCAAAACCAAAAGCAGTGACTATGCTGATAGGCAACATCCATCACATCTCAGTAAGGGCAAAGGCAAAGCCATTGCTCAACCTGAGAAATTTGGGAATAAATTTCCCAAACCTGTGGAAGGTCAATAGCCAATCAAACTTCCTGTATTTGATATCTGTCCTCCTAAAAAGAGGAAAGAGGATACATGTAAAGCTGTTGTCATTGTGCCTTCCACCCAAAGTGTTGATTCTTCTAAAAATAGTAATAACTTTGCTAAACCTGCTGAAAAGAGCAAGAAAAATGATTCGAAATGTGTTTCTGGAAGTACTTCTTCTAAAAATGCCAAAAAGAGAAAATGTTATAAATGTGGGAAGAAGACACATATGGCCAAAGACTATCCTGAAACTGAGGACATGATGCCTGTTGACTCTGCTAGTTCCAACATTGCAAAAACAAGCAGTGTTGGAAGTAATATGGTCAATGAGGATTGTATCCAAGCTGATACAATCCAAATAGGGAATATCAGTGTGGATATCACTGGTCCATCAACAAATGTTGATGAAGTAGGAGAACTCATCCCTATGATGAGTTCCCCTAAAAATAACTAATATTTTCCCATCACACTCTGTAAGACAAACAACCATCCCAGGTTTGGTACTTGGACAGTGGATGCTCAGGCCACATGACAGGTTGAAAGGATTTGCTGAGTGATCTCAGGCCTGAAAAAGGGCCAAAAGTCACCTTTGGTGACAATGTCCAGGGATCCACAAAAGGATATGGAACTCTTCAAGCTGGTGCTGCTACATTCAAAAGAGTAGCCTATGTGTCTAGGCTGAAACACAATCTTGTAAGCATAAGTCAACTGTGTGATGCTGGCTACAAGGTTAACTTTGATGAGTACCTGGGTTACATATTGGATTCCCAAGGGAAAGTTGTGTTGTGTGCAAAACGGAAGAAAGGTGTATATGTTGTGGACATGAAATCTGCTGATCCCACAACTGAAACCTTCTTTATCTCTGGAACCAATGCAGACCTGAACTGGTTATGGCACAAAAGGCTATCACAACTGAACTTCAAGAATATGAACAAATTCTATAAGAAAGAGTTGGTAACATGTTTGCCTTCTATAACCCTTGTTAAAGATAAACTCTGCACAGGTTGTTAGAAAGGCAAGCAGAGAAACACATCTTTTAAATCTAAGCATAATTTCTCTATTGATACTCCTCTCTTCTTAATCCACATGAAATTGTTTGGACCAGTCAGTGTCCCAAGTCTAGGAGGTAGAAGATACACTCTATTAATGGTTGATGAGTTCTCTAGGTTTACGTGGGTGATCTTTCTAAAGAGCAATGAAAAGGCTGCTAGACAAATCATTGGATTTATCAAAAAGATGGAGATGCTGAACTCTACTCAAGTTAAGCAGCTTAGAAGTGATCATGGTACTGAATTCAAAAACAGTACTCTTGAAGACTTCTGTGAAGAAAGAGGGATTTCACAAAACTTTTCAGCTGTAAGAACTCCACAACAAAATAAAGTTGGTGAAAGGTAAAACAGAACTCTCATTGAAGCTGCTAGAACCATGCTGTGTGCATCAGGTTTACCTTCATCATTCTGGGCTGAAGCTGTCAACACGGCCTGCTTCACCCAAAACAGATCCTTGGTGGTGAAAAGGTTCAACAAGACTCCCTATGAGTTAATCAAAGGGAGAAGGCCAAATATTAGCTATTTCCATGTGTTTGGATGTCCCTGCTTCATTCTGAATTAGAGGGACCAGTTGGCAAAATTTGAACCCAAAGCTGATGAAGGTATCTTTGTTGGATATTCTGCTATCTCCAAAGCCTAGAGAGTATACAACTACAAAAGAAAGGTGATAGATGAATCTATCAATTCCACCTTTGAGGAGTCTAGGAGTGCTTCCACCAAAGCTGTTCCTGAATAAGTTTCAGGAGAGTTCAGCTTTGATGATCTCATGCATTCCATTAATGAAGAAAAGGACTTAAAAGCTTCCACTACACCCAGAGTGGAACCTGTTAACCACAATGGACATGATGATGACTATGTTGATACACCCTGTGTGAATAAGTGTACTGACATAATTACAACACCATGTCCTGAACCAATCAATGCTAATTTTCCTGGATCCTCTGCTGATATGTTCAACAATGGAGAGTCATGTTCATCAAGTGAACAGGCTCAAGATAACAGTGTGTCTGAAAATCTTGAGAGTTGCTCAACAGGACCTATTGAAGATGCAATTGACTCAGGAGAATCTTCATTGAGGCAAGATCCTAAGTGGATCAGGTGTCACCACAATGATCAAATAACCGGTGACATCAACAAAGGGGTGCAAACAAGATGGGACAGCTTAGGAAACTTTTGTATGTTTTCTAGCTTTGTGTCCCTGATGGAGCCTAAGAAAGTGGATGAAGCACTAAAAGATGCCAATTGGATCATTGCCATGCAAGAAGAGCTGAATCAGTTTGAGAGAAACAAAGTATGGAAGCTGGTCCCTGCTCCTAAAGGTAAAACAATAATTGGCACTAAATGGGTTTTGAGGAACAAAATAGATGAGCAAGGTCATGTCATTAGAAATAAGATAAGACTGGTTGCTCAAGGCTACAGACAGGAAGAAGGCATTGACTATGATGAAACATTTGCTCCAGTGGCCAGGTTAGAAGCAACTCATTTGTTTCTAGCCTACGCTGCCCACAAGAGTACGAAGGTATTTCAAATGGATGTAAAGAGTGCATTTTTTAATGGAAAGCTGAAAATAGAAGTGTATGTCAAGCAGCCTCCATGTTTTGAAAATGAACATCACCCAGGTTTTGTCTATAAGTTGGACAAAGCCCTCTATGGTCTAAAACAATCCCCTAGAGCCTGGTTTGACACTCTAACTGATTTCCTTATGAGCAATGGTTATTCCAGAGGTAAAGTGGATACCACATTGTTCATAAAGAAGGTGAAGTCTGATACTATGCTTGTTCAAATTTATGTGGATGACATAATATTTGGTTCTACTAATGAGCAGTTATGCAAGAATTTTTCCCTACTCATGAAATCAAAATATAAAATGAGTATGATGGGTGAACTTACTTTCTTTCTAGGATTACAAGATAAACAAACCTCAAATGGACTTTTCATAAATCAAAGAAAGTACACTTTAGATCTTTTGAAAAAGTTTAAATTTGATCAAAGTTCTCCTATCAAAACCCCAATGGCAACCAATGTAAAGTTCGATGCTGATGCCAGTGGCAAAGCTGTTTCAGTAACTGTTTACAGAGGCATGATTGGGAGCTTGCTATATTTAACTGCTAGTATGTTAGTGCATCCTGTGTGACGATAGCAGTCTAAGTGTAGATAATGTTTTGTAATAGTTCAAGTCTTCGTAATTGCACGTTACTACATATGTTTGATATTGATTGTATATATGTTTGACTTAAGTTCAAAGATAAGTTCAAACATAAGTTCAAGGATAAGTTCAAACATAAGTTCTAGAACAAGTTCAAAGACAAGTTCTAGAATAAGTTCAAAGCAAAGATTCGAACTTATGGTGGACAAGTTCGTGGGATTGGGCCTTCTCGAACTTGTCCAGGACTAAGTTCGAGATTAATGGTTATAATTAAGGGTTAATCAGTTTTGATGAACAATTTTTGCAGAAATCTTTGTTCGAGGCGATTACGAACTTGTGAGCGTTTGCAGAGTATTTTCAGAGTGTTCTTGGAGAGAATCACGTGTCGGGACGTTCGTGTTTACGTCTATCATCGTGTTGGTCTCCGTGTTTCGTGTGTGTGATCAATCTGTTAAGCCTCTAACGAGCATTCCACACTCGTTGGACGGTGTCGCGTCAAGATTGGATCCGTAGGTAGGTGACCTTACAAGTGGTATCAGAGCCATAAGGGTGTTCATCGTGTTCTTCGCGTTCATCTTAAACATTCTTGGTTTCTTGGTACAAGTGCATGGTATGAGATGCTGTCAACTCATTTTTTGGACTACAGGTTTGAAAGAGGGAGAATTGATAGTACATTGTTCGTGAAGAGAAAGGGAGAAGATTTTATCTTGGTACAAGTGTACGTGGATGACATTATTTTCGGGTCGTCAAACGAACAGATGTGCAAAGACTTCGAAAAAATCATGAAGTCAAAGTTTGAGATGAGTGCTATGGGAGAGCTGAACTTCTTTCTGGGGTTGCAAGTTGAACAAAGGAAGGAAGGCATGTTTATCCATCAGACGAAGTATGTCTACGGTATTTTGGAGCGCTTCGGGATGGAAGGAACAAAGCTCACTGCTCACTTTAGTACTCTGATTCAAGTGAATCACAATCTCGGACCGGGTACAGAAAGTGACACTGATGTGGATCCGACTCTATATCGGGCCATGATCGGGTCACTCATGTATTTAACTGCTTCTAGACCTGACATTATGTTTAAAGTGTGTATTTGTGCTAGGTTCCAAGCTAATCCAAAAGAAATGCATATGAAAGCCGTGAAACGGATTCTACGATACCTGAAGTCGAAACCGATGCTGGGACTTTGGTATCATGCTGATGGAGATCTGGAATTGGAAGCATACACGAACTTTGACTATGATGGATGTAGCTTGAACCGGAAATAAAAAACTGGAGGTTGTCAGTTCCTTGGAGGGAGGCTTGTACCCTAGAAAAGCAAGAAACAAACTTTGGTAGCCGTATCAACATCTGAGGCCGAATATGTAGCTGCTGCTAGTTGCTGTTCACAGGTTTTGTGGATACTACAACAATTGCGGGATTACGGTTTGACTTACACTCATACTCCCATTAGGATAGATAACCAGTCTACAATTTCTATAACTAATAATCCATTTAAACACAGTAAAACAAAGCACATAGACATAAGACATCATTTCATACGTGATTGTGCTGAAAAGAATTTAATAAAATTGGTAAAAGTGGCAACATAAGATAATAATGCAGATTTATTCACTAAAGCTTTTGATAAGTCACGCTTTGAGTTGTTAGTTCAGCTAAATGGTATGCGTAATCCAGAGTAACTTGACCTAGTATATTTTCTTTCCTTTTATAGTAAGTTAGTAGCTTAGTAGATTTTCTTTTATTTTATGGTAAGTTAGTAAGTTAGTTTATTAGCTTTTCTTAAAAATGAAAAACAAAATAAAAAGGATAGAAAATCATTAAAATTTTCAAAAAAAGAGAATATCGAAAAATGAGTTAAGCCTTAGAATCATCGGTTCAAAGTGACGAAAATTTATACAGTCTAAACAAACTCTAAGTGTTAAGCTTTCACACATAATGCACCATAAATTCTAAGTGATGTGAAATTTCTTGTTTGATGTGTTGGTAGGCATAATACACAAATGAAATCCTAAAAGCTAATAAAGCAATCAAGAAAATGTCATACGTGTAACTAACTTACATGTATGACCAAAAGGTCTTAATTTATATGTTAGAGACATACAGACAATGATTGTAAATGAGGTATGCAAATTTTCTGGGGGATGTATAGCAACATCAAAATACATCTTAAAGAAAAGAAAAGAAAAATTTTTGAAACACAAGAGGGAGTCAAAACAAGTCGCTTTGTTGTACGTGAGTACAGACCTGTCACCTTTGTTTTGACTCAAGTTAGCAAGATAAGTCGCTTTGTTGTACGTGAGTACAAACCTGTCACCGCTGTCTTGCTAACTTAAAAGGAACTCTAAGACAAACAAAGACACTATGTTGTATGTAAATACAAAACTGTGTCCGACGTTTGCCTTTTAAAGAAAATTTTCAATACCGAAAAGTTATAATCATTGTGTGTCTGCCTTGATCATAGAAGTATATCTAAGTATGGGACACGTAAGGTAGTTTCTTGATAAATAAAAAGGCCAAGGGAATTTCCAAAGTGTTAAATGTTTAAAGGGAAAATCATATCGGCAATCGACTTGGAATGAATATCACGACAAACAACCAAAGGAATAAAAAATTCCTAAGTGTGTGAGTGAAATACTGAAAGTGCGTTTGACACTACTATCTAATTGAACCTTCTTTGACTTTCTCTCAAAAATTTTCTGTTATTATAGGTCGTAAATTTGTAAAGTACTTTTTAAGTAGTTTTAATTTTAATTTTATTATATTTCATTTTAGTTTAGTTTATTTTATTTTATTTCAATTTATTTTACTTTATTCTATTTTATTTTACATTAAGTAGGATAAAAGTCAAAGTTACTTGGATGCATTGTTGGTTGAAGAAAAAAATATTGCGTGAAAATCTGTTGCTTAGTGTGAATGTTTTTGCAAAGTTGGAAAAATTCTGTTACCTGAAAAAGTTGAATTTTATTCAAGGATTTTCAAAATTTTCACTTAAGTTCGAAATTCAGACAAATTCGAACTTACCTTCGAACTTGATGGAAGTTCGAACTTAAGCTAAGTTCGAAGGTGGTTGATATAAATAGGTTAACAATACTTCATTTAAGAAACCTACCCTCGAATTTGAAATCTCGAACTTATCTGCGGCGATGTCGAACTTACTCTCGAACATACCGCATTTCGAATTTTAGTCCTATTCCTCGAAGTTCTTCCACTATTTCTCGAACATACATGTATACTTGGGTATAGTGATCATCATAATACTAAGTAAGTGTAGTTTAGGACACTATTGTGGCAAAAATCGACCATATTTAATATTTATGTTATTTGAAACTAGGTGATTTAAAATCACGAGTTTTAAAAGATAAAACTTCAAATAAATGCTACATAACTTCGATTAGAACCTAATAGGACTAGATCATACGGTTGATTAAGTCAAATGGGGTTAAAGAATCATGGGTTTTAAGTTGAAAATGACAGACTTCGAATTTGTTCTTGAGGTTCGAACTTGTCAGAAAGTTCGAACTTGTTGAAATATCAGTAAGTTCGAATTCAGTCAAGTTCGAATGGTGCCTCAAATTTATTTAAGTTCGAATTCTTTTAATAATCTCGAATTTTCTTATGTTCGAATGTGGTAGACTTCGAACATAATCAAGTTCGAAGTTACGCAAATTCGATTTTAACAAATTTCATTTTATATTTAAATTTCTAATTTTAGTTTGCTGATTTTGTGTGCAGATATGGGAGACCGTGCGTTTTATAATAAACATAATATGGTCATGGTTGTGGATCTACAGTTGCCGATAGCCCAGCCGTATCGTCAGATGATCGAATTCCTGACGCAGTCTCGAGTTTCGTATGCACTCACACATAATCTACAAATTACTTTGACGTATGTGAGGCAATTTTGGAAGCACCTTCAGGTGGACTGCTCGGTTACCCCTACTGTGATTCGTACAACAGTAGGCGGTCAACCCATTGCATTTTCTGCGAATATGTTGAGGCAAATTCTACAATTGGGCACTGAGGAACAAGAAGCAGGCCCTATAGATTTCCCGTTACCCATATGGCAAGCAACAATCTTTAAGAATGGGTTATGCGGAAGACATCACAAAGGCCTCATATGTAAAAAGTGGGTTGATAGTCCACGTTATTATGGTGTGTTTTGCACCAAAGAAGGCGGGGTTTGACACTATGGTGTCAAAGCTGCAATCTGCTCTGATTGCACTGGTATATAACAAGAAGTTTAGTTTTTCGATATGTTTTTTGGAGAGTTCGTACACCAGATCACCGCTTCGGCAATGGAACGATTCTTGATGTATCCCAGATTTGTAATGATGATTATTCGCCATTTTTGGCCGAATCTGCCATCACTTCCCGACCAAAGTGGCGTGGCTTTGATTGTTAAGCGTATCTTTGCTGACTGCCAGACCCATAATGCTAGAAGGGCTGAGCAGGTCAGGCCCCAAGTGGCACCATTGTTTGGTGCAGTAATAGATCCAGAATTTGTTGCTCTGGAAGGAGAAGATTGGATTGGTGAAGCCCCACCCCAACAACAGTAGCAGCAGTAACAACGAAGAGCACCGGTGAGAAGAACTACGGTTGCTAGAACTACTGCCTGCCCACAACCAACCACTAGAGCTGCTGGCCATCCACTGAAGCTGTTGGGCCGTCATGTTCGGCTCCACAAAATGAACAACGAGAGCAAACGTTGGAGGAGATTTGGGCGCAAGGAACTGCTGCAGAGCAAGATATTGCTGCAGAATTAGTTCAAGATATTTTGGAGCCTCCGACTGATGTACACGATATTTTCAAAGAGATAGATGAATATCAACCTTCTGATGCCGAGTTTGTAGACACAGAGGTTCAGGCTGAAGAAGAGGTTGCTAGGGAACAGACTGAGGCTAAGGGTCACGTAGTGACCGCCTCCGAGTCTGCATCTGAATCTAGTTCTGAAGGGACAGAGGTTGAAGATCCGGCTGTCACAATTGGCAGATATGGATCTAGATTAGTTGTCCGCAGAAGGAAAATGACAAGGCCAACAATTCATGATGAAGAGGCTGAAGATTCAGATTTTGATTTAAAAGAAGAAGAAGCTCCTATTGTTCCTAGGCATAGAGCAAAGAGGCATCGATTCATGCAGGGAGCACCATCCACTTCTGCCTCTCCATCTGTGTCAACTGCCACCCCATCCACATCAACTGCAGCTCTACCTACATCCGCCTCCATTCCATCTACCTCAAATCCATTCACAGAAAACCAGCGGTTTACAAAATTGAAGGGAAAAGTGGACTTCCAAACAGTCCATATTTACCAGCTTTCAACAGCCGTAAAAGAGTTGCAACAGCACAATGCACGCTTGGATCAAGAGAATTCCACGTTACAAACAATTGTGGAAGATCAACAAGCTGAGCTGAGGACTCAACAAGCCTAAATTCTGACTATGCAGACCCTCATTGAGCAGATAATGAAAGATATCCAAGCTCAGGGGGAGAGTAGCTGCAAAGATGATGAGTTGAGAAGGGTCAGGAGAGACGATGAAGAAGGCGATGATCCAGATGCACAGAAAGATAGTGAGCTAGCAGATCTTTCTCAAAAGACTGCTCAGCAAGAAATTTTTTAGGGGGAGCCTAGTTCTTCAAGTATGGGAGGAAGTGAAGCTCTAGAAAAAGGAAAGGCGCCTGAAGCCTCAAAGGATGTTGAACAAGAGATGATAGAGGCTCTGATTGATCTTGATTTTGAGGATGAGATTGAAGACCTTGAAGAAGGGGAGTTTGTCCCAAAAGACGTTGCAGATTGGAAATCTGATGACGAGATCTTGGTTGACGAAGAAGATGAGGCATATGAGATAATCATCCAACAAAACCCTATCACATATACATACGTTACAGCTGCACAGAATTTGATAGACATCGATGCATTTAAGGATGCTCTTATTGTTGAATCGGAAAGTGAGGAGCCTGAAAGGGAACTCACAAATGAAGAAAAAAGAAAGCTGTGGTTTAGAAAGGAAGAGAAAAGGACTGAGTTAGCTGTGAAGAAGAAGATAATATTTCCTAGTCCAGGAAAATTTTCTGGAGGCATTCTTAGCTGGTTTTTTGACAGAGAGCTACAGCTTTTTGCCCTAAAGAGACGAGATGGGTCACATTATCTGAGAAGAACTTTAAAAGTTTTTAATACGCTGCCTAAATACGAGCTGAAAGAGCTGGCATGGATGAATCTAATCAACCTAGGAGATGACCCTTACGCTGAAGTTGTGGCTAAAATTATCAGAAGGGAGTGTAGATCGGGATGGTTTGAAAGACTGAACCCTAGATCGGGAAAGAGAGTAGAAGACGAGACAAGAATAGATCCTTATACTGGGAAACCATGGGCTGAGATGGTTTACAAACCAGTACGATGCTTAAAGAAGGTTCCGTCGAAGACTATGCCACAGGACGTTGTTGCAAACATGAAGTGGTGGTTTGTTGACAACGACACAGCTAAGGCAGTAATGGAGGACCATGAGGATAAAGTGATTTTGAAAGTATATGACCATTTACATCTTTTAAACCTATCTCAGAACGACCTGCAGAAACTTCATGAACAACCTATCTATTTCCACGAAGGTTGGAGATCGGAAGGCAGGAAGTACAAGAAGGTAGTGAAGTATAGAAAAGGGCTTGTATGCTGGTAGTATTTTGAATAGGCATAATCCTTAGACAAAGTAAATATCTAGTTAGAAGCCATCGTCAAGGGGGAGTCTGTTAGTGCATCCTGTGTGACGATAGCAGTCTAAGTGTAGATAATGTTTTGTAATAGTTCAACTCTTCGTAATTGCACGTTAATACATATGTTTGATATATGTTTGATATTGATTGTATATATGTTTGACTTAAGTTTAAAGATAAGTTCAAACATAAGTTCAAGGATAAGTTCAAACATAAGCTCAAGAACAAGTTCAGAGACAAGTTCTAGCATAAGTTTAAAGCCAAGATTCGAACTTATGGTGGACAAGTTCGTGGGCTTGGGCCTTCTTGAACTTGTCCAGGCCTAAGTTCGAGATTAATGGTTATAATTAAGGGTTAATCATTTTGATGAACAATCTTTGCAGAAATTTTGTTTGAGGCGATTACGAACTTGTGAGCGTTTGTAGAGTATTTTTAGAGTGCTCTTGGAGAGAATCACGTGTCGAGACGTTCACGTTTACGTCTATCATCCTGTTGGTCTCCGTGTTTCGTGTGTGTGATCAACCTGTTAAGCCTCTAACGAGGATTACGCTTTCGTTGGACGGTGTCGCGTCAAGATTGGATCCGTAGGTAGGTGACCTTACATAGTAGACTAGATATTATGTTTGCTACCTGTTTATGTGCTAGGTTTCAAGCTAATCCTAAGGAATCACATCTAGTTGCTGTAAAAAGAATCTTCAGATACCTTAAGGGTACACCAAATTTAGGTCTTTGGTATCCCAAACACTCAAGTATTGAGCTAACAGGATATTTAGATTTTGATTTTGCAGGCTGCAGGCTAGACAGAAAAAACACAACAGGTGGATGTCAACTCCTTGGTGGTAAGTTGATCAGTTGGTGTAGCAAGAAGCAGATCACAGTTTCTACTTCTACTGCTGAAGCTGAGTATATTGCAGCTGGAAGCTGCTGTGGGCAGATTCTATGGATGCAGCATCAGCTTGAAGATAATGGGCATGTATATAGGAAGACTCCGATTCTGGGTGATAATACAAGTGCCATAGCTATCTCCAACAATCTTGTATTTCATTCCAGAACAAAGCATATAGAAGTCAGACATCATTTTATCAGGGATCACATCGAGAAAGGTAATGTGGAGGTAAGCTTTAGTTCTACAGATGAACAGCTTGCAGACATTTTCACCAAGCCTCTTGAGGAAAACAGGTTTAAATATCTTGTAAGCAAGCTGGGCATGTTAAATAAAAGTGACTAAGTGTCCTTAATGCTCTAAGGCATCATATGTTTCAAACTGCTCAAGCTTCTCAGAACAGCTTAGACAGAACAGGCTATGCATGTTCTATACTTACCAAATTTCTGAAAGCATGGACAGCTTGGGCGTAAAACAGGTTTGATAACATCAGTTTTCACTTTAAACCTGTTCTGTTGATCAAACCTCCAACCTGCTCACTCTCTCAATCTGTCATACAAGACTTTATCTTGTAACCTGATCAACTATTGAACATAAACTGTTCTTATATAGCTGCACAGGTTGAGTAAACAGCTTAAGGAATGAACAATTTGTGATGAACACTGCTCATCACAGGTTTGACCAACAGCTTAGTACATCAGTTTTAATTACCTTTCTTCATAATTAAGTTACTTAATTTATGTATTTATTTAACTTAATTACCTATGGATAATGTGTGTTAACATGTGTTAGTAACTAAAAGGGTTCAAGTGGTCTGACAACCGTTCTGACATGGACAACCGTTCCGTTTTCCGTTAAAGGACATTTCAAATCAACCGCCCAAACCTTTCTCTCTCCTACCCACTCACATTCGAATCCTATAAATACACCCTCTACTGTTTCATCTTCTTCTTCCTCTACTACTACCATAACTATCAAAAGAACCCTAAATCAACTAAGTGTCCAGTACTCGTATTTCCACTACTCCAAAAATGGCTCACCAAAACAACCCTTTTGTTCCAGTATTCGTTGGTAAGGATGTTGAGAAACACCCCTCTGCTACTACGATGCTAACCCTGAAACCCACAAACTACATTGCAAATCTAACGATTCCAAAAAAATACGTGGGGAAGGGTTTTGAAAACATGGTGGAGTTTCTGAAGGTTCACCCCCTACACTATGCCATGACTGCATCTCCTGGTGTCTTGTACCAGGAGATGGTGTATGAGTTTTGGTACACTTGTGCTTATGATCCAGCGACCAAAATCATCAGGGGAACCATTCTCAATGGGACTCAGAACATTGAGATAACTACTAATCTCATCAGGGAAGTTCTTCATCTTCCTGTGGCTGAAACATATGACCAGCCACAGCCTGAGAATGATCAGATGGGAAATCTGCTACGCTTCTGTGGTGTAGCCACGCTGTTCAGAAAGGATCTCTCACCAACCTACAACTTTTTTATTTGCCTCTGTCGTAATGTGCTTCAGCAGCAAAGTTGGTTCTTTTAACAAGCTTAGCCGTGATGAAATCCCAATAGTCCTACAGCTTGTGGATGGGACTACACTGAACATGACTCGTTGGATTTTTGTGAATTTGAGGAACCTGGTACGACAGGAAACACGTCCAGCTGCTGTCAGATATCCAAGGTTTCTGAGCCTCATATTCAAGCATGTCTGTGGTGAGCATCTATACAATTCTCAGCCCCTATTACAAACTGCTGCATTCCCAGTAATTGAGAATAGAGTTTTCTACACTCCTGTTCTTCCCAATGAACCTCCTCTCTCTACACCAATGAGGAGGTTGCTTAGCATGGTGGAAGGACCCTCTACTGTGAGGGTGGATCCAGTGATTGCTCCCAAAGGAAAATCTAAATCCAGGCCCAAAGTTGTCAAAAGGGTTCTGGAATCAACTCTAGTTGAGCCTGTCCGCAAGAAGGCTAAAACAACTAAGTCAAAGTCTACCCCTTCAACCTCAGTGGCTGAGGGGGAGCAGAATTCTTCCCCTGGTTTATCTATTGAATCTGAAGCCTTTGTGGCTGGTGCCTTTGTGGCACCTGAGACTATGGAACAGGTTAACCCCCTGTTTCTGACCCAGTCTCACCACCAGTCCAAACAAAAATCCCTGCTACTTCTCCTCAATCCCCCAGAATGTCACAATACTCAAGGAGAAAATCATTAGCTAGGATGAAACCACATACCCTAACTAGCCCTCTGGCTCCTCTCAACAGGAGTCAGTTGAAAAAGAAGCAACCCATGCTGCCTCTCCTATTTTGGGAGAAGGTCCAGCATCTTTGGAGCACGCTTCACTCAAACCTAAGTCCACCTAGAGTCAGTCTAGACCCTCTGTTTCCTCCCAATAGGAACTAGTTGTACATATGGAGACTACCACATCAACTATCCCAGCCTCCCAACAGGCTGAGGTTATTAAAAGATAAGAGTCCACTCCACTCGACACTGAAGGACCAACCTCCCAAGCTGATGAACCACAGGGAACAGACCATCCCTCTAGTGAAGCTGCCCCTTAAATGCAAACTCCATCAGCAGGTTTCACCACTGCTGATGTTGAAATGCACATCCCATCTCCCCATGAAGAGGTGCCTGTAAACCAAGGCACTGTTGAGGGAACCACCCAAGGTCATGATGAAGGTGTTGCAACACAAGCAACATCTGAAAGGCCACCATCTCCTACCCCTTCTCCTGATGAAGCAGATATAGCCACTGCTGAAGGATCCATTGACCCTTCCAAGCTGGGCCATCTTACTTATGCCCAGGCTATAGAACTTCTCTCCAAAGTATCCCTACCTTCTCGTACACATCCTCAAAAACCTGCCTCATCCTTATCTCATTCTCATTCTTCACCATCCACACAATCCAAACAATCCACCCATACTCCTCGTTACCCCAAAGATCTTCCTTTGAAGGATCAGCTCTCTTTGCTGAACAACAAAGTTGGTTCTTTGGAAAACTCCAAGACCTCCCTACCATCCATCATCTCAGACTCTGTGTCTGCACAGCTAAAAGGATTCTTTGATTTGTTCAAGAATTCCTTTCCAAGCCCTCCTCAAGCTGATCAGTCCTCAGAGCTGCTTGCACTCACTACACAACTACAAACTATCTCCACTACCCTCTCCACTATCCTTTCCACTGAACAAGACTCTGTGTCCTCCATGGCAGCTGTCTCCCAACAGTTGTCCACTCTCCTAAACACTTGCACTACTACTCTTCCTTCTACATTGGCCAACTTAAATACTCACATAATCTCTCTTTCCAATTCTGTGTCATCAAACTTTGATGATGTGCAAGACTCTCTTGAACTACATATTGCACAGCTTCAAAGTTTGTTGTTCATAGCTTCTGACAGGGAAAACCTCTCTAAGTTGTCCTCTATTGCTGTTTCTCAATCTACTTCTCTTCAGACCTGCCTTACCCAGCTTGCAGAGGTTAAGGACAATCTGGCTTTCTTAGTGCATAGCCTGGTTGGCCGCAAACCTGCTGCCAAAACTACTGCTATGCCTGCTGAATTTTTTTCTCCAGGCAGACCACATGTTAAAGGCTATGTGCCATCTCCTTCAAAGGGGGAGAAGTTATCAGCCTCAAAGACCAAGTCTAAGGGGGAGAAATCTTCTTCTCCTTCTAAGGAGAAATCAACATCTGTTGGTCATGCAGCAGGTGCATCACAACACAGGTCCTACAGGTCCCACTGAGGATGTCTCCCATCAAACTGAAGCTGCTCAGCCTACTCAGGCTGGATCTCCAAACCCTGCACAATCTATGGGGGAGGAATCCATTCTCGGGGACAGGCCAAGCAGAAGGAGACATCTGATACTGGAACAAGAAGAAGAAGAGGAAGATGATCCTGAAGCTGTTCCAACTACAACAGTAAAAGGGAAGAAGAAAGCATCTGTAGACCCAGACTATCTTAAAGCTGCTCAGCTAATGTTTGACAAGGCCAGAGCTAAAGAAATGGGTGTCTCTAATGGAGACTTATTATGAATACAAAGAAGAACAGCTCCAAGCCCTTGAAAAACTAAATAAAGAAGAAGCCTCTGCCAAAGCTGCAAGGACCTTTGCATTCAAGGAGGCATGTAAAATTAAAATGCCTTCTTTGGATGTCCAAAGAAAATTACTAGAGGCTGCTAGAGAGTTAGTGACTGAGAAGGAAGGTGAAAAGGAACATGGTGCTCAGGTCTCAGTGACCAAGTCTAAGCAAGCATCCTCCTCTGCAAGAGCCCAGATTCACTTTGACTACCTGGCAAGGAAAAAGTTCTTTGATGTTGCAAACAGAAGACTTGCCAGGGAACTGATTGTCAAGGTTGTTCCCATTTCAAGAAAAGGCAAACAGTGGAAGTTACATATAACCAGAATGGGTGCTGAAGGTCCAGAATTGGAAGCATATGAACACACTGACGTTGCACGAATGGGATTCAGAGAATGGGTAAAATTGGCAGTTGCCCTAAGCCAGTCTAAGTCTGAAACTGCTAAGACTATCCGGGCATATGTCAAAAAGTTAATGGAAAGAGTGAAGGATCTTGGCCTGATCACAGAAGAACAAATCAAAGGTACCTCAATGGTTACACCCAAGATAAAGGCCAAGCGAAGGAGAAAGGATACAGAGCTGGAAGAGCTCCTAATAATGATTGACCAAGGTGATGTAGCCGTGGAAATCAAAGGAGTAGATCACAGCCTGCCCAAGGGAGTAGAACATGAGGAGGATAAGCTGATAAAAGAACCTGAGCTGGGGTATTTTTTGCAGATCCCCTTACAAAGAAAAAGTATTTCCAGAGAGCATCAGATTTGCACAAGGTTGGTCTTAAACAGATCATTGCTTTTAGACTTGCTAGCTCCTTTAGGCAATCTGTAAAATGGAGAGCAATTATCTGGGATCAGCTCAGGGGTTTCTATGAGAGAGGAGAGCTTCAACATCCCAGCTGCATGTTCCTAAGAGTTGAAATGGAGGAAATGGATGAAACCAAGGAACAGCTTGAAGAAATGTTCAAAGAAGGAGTGCCACCACTGCCTTGAGGTCTATCTACTACTTGAGTAGATGAAGAATGGAAGCTGTTCATCAGTTGGACAGGCTTGACATTACTTGCTCCCATCATCAACAGTCCAACATGTTGAAATTTTATGTACATTAGTTGTACTTTGTTGCATTTTTTGTAGCTTTCACTTTACATTAGTTGTAATCTACATTAGTACATTAGTTGTACTCTTGTAAAAAAGACATGTGTTGTTACTGTAATCAAAATCAGTATATATAAACTGATCCTTTACTTTACTCAAATGTTGTTATTTTATTTTAGCAAAGTGTATTGTACAAATATATAGTGATTATTGATAAAATCAGCTTAGACTGATTATTGCAAATAGGGAGAGATTGTCAGGCACAAAAAGGCCTCAGTCAAACCTGCTCTACATCTTAGGGGGAGATTTTTAATCAAAATTTTTGATGCACTTAAAGGTATAATACAAGGCCTGTTAATGCCTTAGTGAAACCTGAAAAGTGATTTGCAATATAAGTCAAAGTTGTTTACTCTGTTGCATTCGTTGCAACTAAGGCAGATTGCCCAAGCTGTTCATTCTGTTGAACAGGCTGGACATAAACTGTCTACGCTGCTCTACTCTGATGAGCAGCTTGGACAAATTCTAAGTGTTCTATTCTTTGTGAACAGAACATGTTCTTTGTGAAAAGGCTAAACAGTTTATGGATTACGTTTCCAAGTCCTCATGTATTGTTTTGGACTACAAGATCAGTTTACAAAGTCGAAGACAAAGTGGAAAACAGAAGATGCAAAAGCTGCCTACGTTGTTCTGTTACATGAAGACAAAGTGGATATTTGAAATTGGTGACAGACCATTTCTTATATCAAAATGGCCTTAACAAAAGAAGAAAATTTCAAATTTGACATTCCTTATTTGGTTAAAGCCTTCTTCAACAGAGACAAAAAGAAAAAGACTAAGATTCTGCCACATGAGACAAGTCTGCTTTATCAGAATGTGCAGAAAAGTTGTTTTGTCTTTTTGGAAAGACATCCCACTATCTCATCGTCCAATGAAGAAGCTTCACTGAGATTCTCAGTGAGAGTATAAAAGGAAGCTTCTAAGGATTGTGAGATAACAAAGAGTGAGAAATTCAGATCGTGCATTGAAGTGTGTTTTTCATGCATGCAAGTCTGCTTGAATAAAACAGTAATGTGTGTCCAAGCTGTTCTTATTCAAGCTGTTAATATGTGTCTTGTAAAACAGTGAGTTCATCTAAGTGAGTGTATTCATTATATCTAGTCTGAGTGTGTCCTATACTAGTTGAAACATCTGTTGTATCTGTGATCTCAGCTTGAACCTTTTTGCAGTCAAGCTTGTTTGCGATTAACACTTGTAAATAATAGACACAAACATTGAGAAAAGTGTTAGGCACAAAAAGGCCTCAGTCAAACCTGCTCTACATCTTAGGAGGAGATTTTTAATCAAACCTGTTTGATGCACTTGAAGGTATAATTTAAGGCCTGTTTATGCCTTATTGAAACCTGAAAAGTGATTTGCAATATCAGCCAAAGCTATTTACCATGTTGCATTTGTTGTAACAAAGGCAGTTTGTCGAAGCTGTTCTGTCTGCTGAACAAGCTGGACATAAACTGTCTACGCTGCTCTGTTCTGTTGAGCAGCTTCGATAGTTTACAAGTAGTCTGTTCTTTGTGAACAAAACCTGTTCTTTGTGAATAGGCTAAACACTTTATGGAATATGTTTCCAAGTCCTCAAGTATTGTTTTTGACTACAAGATCCGTTTACAAGTCGAAGACAAAGTGGAAAACAGAAGCTGCACAGCCTGCCTACGCTGTTCTGTTACATGAAGACAAACGAATATTTGAAAATGGTGACAGACCTTTTCTTATATCAAAATGGCCTTAGCAAAAGAAGAAAGATGCAAAGTTGACATTCCTCTTTTGGTTAAAGCCTTATGCAACAGTGACAAAAAGAAAAAGACAAAGATTCTTCCATATGAAGACAAATCTGCTTTATCAGAACGTGCAGAAAGGTGTCTTGTCTTTTTGGAAAGACATTCCACTATCTCACCGTCCAATGAAGAAGCTTCACTGAGATTCTCAGTGAGAGTATAAAAGGAAGCTTCTAAGGATTGTGAATATCATCATCCAAGAGTGTGAAATTAGATCTTGCATTAAAGTGTGTTTTTCATGCATGCAAGTCTGCTTGAATATAATAGTATGTGTGTCTAAGCTGTTCTTATTCAAGCTGTCCATCCGAGTCTTGTAAAATCAGTGAGTACATCTAAGTGAGTGTAGTCATTGTATCTAGTTTGAGTGAGTCTTAGATTAGTTAAACAACTGTTGTATCTGTCATCTCAGCTTGAACCTTTGTAAGGTGGCCTGACTACGGATCCTATCTTAACGCGACACCTGCCAACGAGTACGGATTCCTTGTTAGAGGCTTGACGGGTAGACCACGCACACCGAAACATGGAGACTAACACAGTGATAGACGAACAACGGATCGTCCCAACACGATGATTCTCTCTAAACGAAACTCTCTGAATGCTAGCAAGTTCGAGGTCGCCCTTTGCACTAATCGCTCTGAAATTCTGCAAAAGTCTAATAATTAATCAAATTAACCCTTAATTATAACACCCAGTTCGAATTTGTCTAGGACAAGTTCGAACATGGCCTAAGGCCTTTCGAACTTGTCCTCTAACAAATTCGAATCTCAGCCTTCAAACTTATGTTTGAACTTATGTTTCAACTTATCTTTGAACTTATGTTTGAACTTATTGTAATACATTACACCAACTTCAAACATATATACAATTAGTACCAAACATATATAAACAAACATATAACAAACATATAACAAATACATGTTAATGTATAACAATAGTCAAATTAACTTTTACAAAATATGTCTATACTTAGACTGCTATCTGTAAGGTCAACCACTGCAAGATCTCTCTAGACGCGGATCCGTGAACGAGTGCGGAATCCTCGTTGACGGTTAGACGGACAACACTCAACCACGAAACACGGAGACTATTAGACGCTGAACGAACGACACACGAACGATCCTACGAACTAATTCTCTCCGAAACAGCACTCACCTAGCTGATAAACTCGAGATCGCCTTAAGCTTAATTCCTCACGAATTCTGCCAAAAGTCTGCTAATGACTCGAGTCTATCCGTAATTATAGACCCTGATTCGAGTCTGATGTGGGCCAAACTCGAATCTGGCCCAAGGCCCATTCGAGTCTGTCCACAAGGACACTCTCGAATCTGGCACATTCGAATCTAAGGTCACATTCGAATCTATCACAGATTCGAATGTCTTCCATTATGCAATTCGAATCTAGCCAAAACACTTAAACACTTTAAGTGATGAAACTTATGTTATTACCTTATGATTGATTTTAATCTTTGTTCTTTATGTTTGAACTTCTTGTAATATGTTACATCAAGTTCAAACATACAAACACTACTAAATATCAACCATATATAACCTATATATCAAAACACTTGTTAAAATCACAATGCAATATCACATACATTAGTTCAACTAGGTTCTAATCATTGATTTATGCTTTTAATTTGATCTTTTATAGGTCCAAACTTGGTAATTTAGCAAAAACCCTATTTAGACCCATAAAACTTCAAAATTCGATGATTTAGCCTAAAATTGTGTATAAAACTACAAAAATCTTGTACAATCCGGTTGATTATACCTAGAAGTATCTGTAGAATCGAAACACCAAGTAAGAGACTCGACAAAATGTCGTGTATGAGAATTACGATAGATTCGAGATTAGATTCGAAATCGCCTTTTAGACTCGAGTGAATAGATTCGAAAACAGTAAGTCTTAAATGACTTCACTGTTGACCTATATATACCACCCACCCTCGATTCTAAGCATAGATTCGAATCTACTGACAGATTCGAAGTACTCCTTATTCGAGTCTGTCTTAGATTCGAAACCACCAACACTTAGAAAAATTTCGAAAATTTTGAAATAATTTCAACTTTTCCAACCTTTTTCTACGGTATCGTGTAACCAGGTAAACTATGCCAATTCTTTTACCCTAAGCTCAAGATAGTTCACGCAATGTTTATTTTATCCAACTTTGAATGCACCCTCAGTAACTTTTGACCTTTTACCTAAGTAAAAATTAAACTAAACTAAAATAAAATAAAATAAAATAAAATAAAATAAATTTTTGACCAAAAAATTTAATCTAGACTTAAGCTATACTAAAAAAGAAAATTTACAAGCTAAGTTAAATACTAAACAACATAATTTTGATGAGTATAGTCTAAGAGAGGTTCAATCAGATAGCGATGTCTGATACTAACTTTCAGTACTTAAACTTTCACACTTAGGAATTTTTGATTCCTTTGATTGTTTGTCGTGACATACCTATTTAGCCGATTGTTGGTATTGTACCCCGTTAAACATTCTACATTTCGGAATATCCCTTTGCCTTTTTATTTATCAGGAAATTATCTTACGTGACTCAGACATAGACATACTTTTATGATCAAGGCACACAGACAAAGATTCTAACTTGTTGGTATTTGCAAACTTTCTTTAAAAGACAAACATCGGACACAGGTCTGTATTTTCATACAACAAAGTGTCTTAGTTCGACTTAAGGTTTATTTTTAAAGTTAGCAAACAGCGGTGACAGGTCTGTACTGACGTACAACAAAGCGACATATCTGCTAACCCGAATCTAAACAGAGAGAACAGGTCTGTACTTACGTACAACAGAGTTGCATGTTTTCGACTCTCAGTTTTATATGATATTTCTATTCTTTCCATTTTAAGATGTATTTGATGTTGCCATACATCCCCAGAAAGTTTGCATACCTCATTTAGACCCAATGTTTGTATGTCTTGTACATAAAAATTAAGACCGATTGGTCGTACATCTAAGTTAGTTACACGCTTAACTTTTTCTAGAATATTTTATTAGCCTTGAGATTCCCTATATGTATTATGCCTACCAACACATCAAACTAAAATAAAGTATAACACTTAGAATTAGTTGCATTATGTGTGAAAGCCTAAACACTTAGAGTCTGTAACGACGGTGCTAATTTTCGTCACTTTGAACCTATGTATCTAAGACTTAACTCTTTTTTTCTGATATTCTCTTTTTTTGTATTTTTGTAATTTTCTCTCTTTTTTCTTTTGTTTTTCATAAGAAAAGGCAGTAAAATAAGCTAACCTACTAACTTACTAAAAATAGAAACTTACTAAAAATAGAAACTTTCCTAAATTAGCAGACTACTGTAAAGAAAGAAATACTACGACTCTAAAAGAAATTAAACTTACTACTACTAAGGCCAAATTACTCTGGGTTGCGCATTCCATTCAGTTGAATTAAATACTCAAACCGTGACTTATCAAATGCTTTGGTAAATAAATCTGCATTATTATCTTCTGTTGCCACTTTTACCAGTTTGATTAAGTTCTTTTCAGCACAATCACGAATAAAATGATGCCTAATGTCTATGTGCTTTGTTTTGTTGTGTTTGACTGGATTATTAGTTATAACAATAGTAGACTGGTTATCTATCCTAATTGGAGTTTGAGTGTAAGCCAAACCGTAATCCCGCAATTGTTGTTGTATCCACAGAACCTGTGAGCAGCAACTACCAGCAGCAACATACTCGGCCTCGCACGTTGACACGGCTACCGACGTTTGTTTCTTGCATTGCCAGGACACCAGTCTCCCTCCTAGGAACTGACAACCTCCAGTCGTTGATTTGCGCGTCACGCTGCATCCTCCGTAGTCAGAATCTGTGAACGCCTCCAACTCTAGATCTCCCTCTGCGTGATACCAAAGTCCCAGCTTCGGTTTCGACTTGAGGTATCGTAGAATCCGCTTCACAGCTTTCATATGCATCTCCTTCGGATTCGCTTGAAACCTTGCACAAATACAAAAAGCAAAAATAATATCAGGTCTTGAAGCAGTTAAATACATAAGTGACCCAATCATGGCCCGATATAAAGTCGGATCCACATCGGTATCACTTTCAGTACCCGGCCCGAGATTGTGATTCACTTGAATCGGCATGCTGAAGTGGGCAGTCAACTTTGTTTCTTCCGTCCCGAAACGCTCTAATATGTCATAGACATACTTCGTCTGATGGATAAACATTCCTTCCTTCTTCTGGTCAACTTGTAACCCCAAAAAGAAATTCAACTCCCCAATAGCACTCATCTCGAACTTAGACTTCATCACCTTCTCGAAATCTTTGCACATCTGTTCGTCTGATGATCCAAAAATGATATCATCGACGTACACTTCTACCAAGATAAAGTGATCACCCTTCCTCTTCACAAACAGAGTACTATCTATCCTACCCCTTTCAAATCCATTTTCTAAAAGATGGTTGGATAAAGTCTCATACCACGCCCTAGGTGCCTGATGTAATCCATAAAGAGCCTTATCTAAGCGATATACTCTATCAGGATATTTTGGATCTGTAAATCCGGGCGGTTGTTCTACATACACCAACTCCTTCACTTTCCCATATAGGAAAGCACTCTTAACATCTAGTTGATATACCTTAAAGCCTTTGAAGGAGGCAAACGCTAGAAACAACCTAATGGCTTCCAGCCTTGCTACTGGTGCAAAAACCTCGTTGTAATCGATTCCCTCCTCTTGGTTGAAACCCTTTACAACTAATCTAGCCTTGTTGCGCGTGACTATACCCCGATCGTCTCTTTTGCACTTAAAAACCCATTTGGTTCCTATTGCTATTTCCCCTCGAGGTAACGGAACTAACTCCCACACTTCTAGTTTCCTAAATTGCGAAAGTTCTTCCTGCATCGCTTCAACCCAAGAGTTGTCCTTAAGTGCCATTTGCACATTTTTGGGCTCTACTTGCGATATTAAACACGAATATAGACATGTGTGATATATCTCGGAGTCGTTTATCATCGACAACAACACAGTGTTGTTATTTACACTACTCCGAGTCCTCACACCCTCGTTAGGATTTCCTATGATGCTTTCTATTGGATGGTTCTTGTTAATCCTAGAGGTCTCTATATCATCAACTCTTAGATTATCTCCTAAGTTGGATCCTATTTCACCTAATGGGGGAACAGGCTCAGCTTCTACATTTTCCTCCTCACGGACGTTTTCCTCAGAGTTGGAACTCGATGCTTGAGTCTGATTCTCAATGGTAGGTGCTTCTTGATCAACAACTTCTGGAGATCTATCTACAGTCGCAGTAGGCTCAGATGTAGATTCAAACGTGGTCCTCGGAAAGATTTGGCCATCGTCATTTAGGTGCAACGTCGCCATTTCTTTTTCGATTGTACCTGCAGTAGCATCCAAAGGAATGTTAAATGACTCAAACAATTTATCATAGTCAAATAACCATTCCGGACCAGTTTGGGGTTCATGTGTATAACTTGTGACTTCAATATTATACACAATCTCCACAGTACCACTCGTTTTGTTAAAAACCCGTTTGTTTGGTGAGTTCGGCACGTAACCTAGGAAGTATCCTTCGTCAGCCTTTTCACCAAACTTTGGTTGATGTTTTGTTCTTAAAAGAGTGCATGGTACTCCAAACGGTTCGAATCCAGTTAAGTTAGGTGGCCGTTTATTCAAAATTTCATAGCATGTTTTGTTCAATGATTTGACTGTAAGGACTCGGTTTAAAATATGGCACGCGGTATTCACTGCCTCCCCCCAAAACATGGTAGGAAGCTTTGAATCCGAAAGCATAGTCCTTGCAGCTTCAATCAAAGTTCTATTTTTACGTTCGGCCACCCCATTCTGTTGAGGTTCATATGGTGCACTGAATTGATGCACTATGCCCTTTGATAGGCAATATACACCAATTACAGAGTTTTTAAATTCAGTCCCATTATCACTACGAATATGTTTAACCCTTTTTCCGTATGAGTTCTCCACTTGGTCTAAGAACCCGATAAGCTTGGAAGCCGTCTCGTCCTTCGTACCTAAAAAGAAAACCCAAGAAAAACGTGAGTAATCGTCGGTGATAACTAAGCAAAACCAACTACCTCCTATACTCCTTTTGTTGATAGGCCCGAAAAGGTCCATATGCATCAAATCGAATGTTGAGGCGATTGAATTTTGTATCTTGGACTTGTGTGACTTTTTATGCTGTTTGCCCTTCATGCACGGTAGACATTTGTCTTCGAACTGGAAACTTTTCATGGGCACACCTTGCACCAGTCCATTCTTCGTTATGTAATTCATTTTCTTTAGGTGCAGGTGAGCCATGCGTCTGTGCCACAGTACGGACTCCGTCTCTGAAGCTTTGGATAATAGACAGATTGGCCCCATCGAACTCTCCGGCTTGTTCATATCCAGCATGTACAAGTCGTTCTTCCTTGGCGCCCGCATCAATATCCAATCTTCAGGTATCTTGAATCCAGGCTTTAGCACTAACGCCTCAGTGTCAGTAAATAACACCGAGTTCTTCTTATCACAGATTTGAGATACACTAATGAGATTATGAACCAGTTTATCAACGTGATAAACTTGATCCAATGTAATCGTCCCATTAGTGACTTCTCCAGTTCCAGTGATATTTCCTCCTTTGTTACCAGCGAATGATACAAATCCCCTATTACCCCCCTTGAAGTCTGTGAGTAGACTTCTTTCCCCCGTCATGTGCCTGGAGCAACCACTGTCGACGAACCACTTGTTGTTTGGACCTGTAGTTATCTCCTGCACATGAAAGAAAAGAGGTTAGTTATCACGGGGAACCCAAGCCATGACTGACTTGGTAATACCATTCTCGTCCACATACGTGAACTCTTTCAAGTACCCATCTCGCCTTTCAGGTGACTTGGGCCTTTGAACTGAATTCTGTTGTGGTGCCGAGTGATTTAAGTTCACTCTTTGCCTTGGTGTAGGCATTTGTTGTGGAGCTCTAGAATAATTCCTATTATATGCCATTTCTGACTGTGATCCCTGAGCTCTTACCGGTGCATACTGTCTAACTGGAGTATGAGACCTAACTGGAGTGTGTGACCTGCTAGGTGTGGTGCTCCTATAGACTTGTTGTGGTGCTGACCTAGATTGATTATTGACACGATTCGGTGAATTTGTCCTAATCACTTCCTTTGGTCCAACCTTAACCGGTGTGTTTTTCACAACTTGTTTGGGTGCGGCCTGCACAGTTTTCTCGGTAGGTTGAGAACTACTGCTGCTTGCCACACAGGTTGAGGGCTTAACAGGTGTTGGGTTCACTGTCTTAGGGGTAACATCGGCTTTCCTAAGTGGACAGTGAGAAGCAACATGCCCTTTCTCGTGACATCTGAAGCAAGACATCTTATCTATGGACTTTTTGTTTGTTCCCTTAGATCTAGGTGTCTCACTAGTGTCTATCTCCTTTGGTACATCTACTGTGTCTGCCTCGTCGACCTGGTCAGCCCATGAAATTTTCTGTTTTCCTGCAGGTGTTTCACTGGAGGAAGACACAAATTTCACTTTCTTGACCTTGACGGTTGAGTCAGCCACCTTAGGTGTATTTTCAACTGTAGGCTCTGGTGTCGGTTCAGGTAGGTCCTCTAAGTCTACTGACTTGTCAGTTTTCTCCTGAGGCTGAGGCACATAGTTCGCATTGAAAGGTGGAGGTATTTCGTGAAAACCTAGACCTACGGGCTTCTTAGACTGTCTTTGGGCATCTAAGACTTTCCCTAGATTTAGGCTCGAATTCCTAAACTTCTCCAACTTGCTATTTGCCTCTGCTACCTTAACCTTTGTCTCTGCTAGCTCTATATCCTTGTCCTTAAGATTTTTTGTCAAGGCCTCCACGTGCTCATACATTAGCTCTATCCTAACACACTGCTCACTGAGTTTGTCTTTTAGAACTACTACGTCTTGAGCGTCAGCCTTAAGCTTTTCTTTTAGATCTTGCTTGATATCATTTAGGCTAGCATTTTCAATTTTTAAGTTTACATTTTGAGCAGCTATGGTCTTATGTGAGTCTAAGACTAGATTTAACCTATCGTTAGAACTAACACATAAAGCACATAATTCACGAAATAGAGAATAAGACAGACTAACCTTTGAGTTATCAGATTCCACGTTGGCCATCTGAGCAGCAAACTCCAGCACTGTCTGATGAACACGAAGAACACCAACTAGCGTCAAGAAACCTAGAATGTATCTGATGAACACGAAGAACACCAAGAACACTCTGTAGGCTCTGATACCACTTGTAAGGTCAACCACTGCAAGATCTATCTAGACGCGGATCCGTGAACGAGTGCGGAATCCTCGTTGACGGTTAGACAGACAACTCTCAACCACGAAACACGGAGACTATTAGACGCTGAACAAACGACACACGAACGATCCTACGAACTAATTCTCTCCGAAACAGCACTCACCTAGCTGATAAACTCGAGATCGCCTTAAGCTTAATTCCTCACGAATTCTGCCAAAAGTCTGCTAATGACTCGAGTCTATCCCTAATTATAGACCCTGATTCGAGTCTGATGTGGGCCAAACTCGAATCTGGCCCAAGGCCCATTCGAGTCTGTCCACAAGGAAACTCTCGAATCTGGCACATTCGAATCTAAGGTCACATTCGAATCTATCACAGATTCGAATGTCTTCCCTTATGCAATTCGAATCTAGCCAAAACACTTAAACACTTTAAGTGATGAAACTTATGTTATTACCTTATGATTGATTTTAATCTTTGTTCTTTATGTTTGAACTTCTTGTAATATGTTACATCAAGTTCAAACATACAAACACTACTAAATATCAACCATATATAACCTATATATCAAAACACTTGTTAAAATCACAATGCAATATCAATTAGACTGCTATCGTCACACAGGATGTACCAACACTATCGTCACACAGGGAGCACTAACAGACTCCCCCTTGTCGATAGCTTCTAACTATTAATATTTTGCCTAAGTACTAGAACTATATAAGCTACTACATGCATACAATCCTATATCAATACATACTCTAACTATCTTTTGGAATTTCCTAGCCTCAGATCTCCAACCTTCATGAAAGAAAATTGGCTGATCATGTAGCTTTCGTAGGTCATCCTTAGATAGGTTGATCAGGTGCAACAGATTGTATACTCTCAAAATCACTTTGTCTTCTATATTCTCCATGACTTCTTCAGTTGTATCATTGTCTATATACCACCATTTCATGTTTCTAAGAACGTCCTGTGGCATAGACTTCAATGGTACCTTCTTCAAGCATCTGACAGGTTTGTACACCATTTAGCCCACGGCTTTCCAGTATGAGGATCTATCCTCGACTCATCCTCAATTCTCTTTCCTGACCTCGACTTGAGTCTTTCAAATTTTCTAGATCTACTCTCTCTTCTGATTATCTTTGCGATCACTTCAGCATAAGGGTCATCTCCAATGTTGATCAACTCTTTCCATGCTAATTCTTTCACTTCAACCGTTTACAGTGTGTTAAACACTTTGAGCGTTCGCCTCAGGTATTGGAGTCCATCTCTTCTTTTTAGTATAAATAGCTGCAGTTCTCTGTCGAAGAACCAGCTAAGTATTCCACCTGAGAGATTTTCAGAGTCTGGCACTCTCATCTTCTTCTTCATCTTTGGCTCTGCTTTCTTTTCTTCCTTACGGAACCAAAGGTTTAACAATTCAGCTCTGCTTGGCTCTTTATCAGCTTCCTCCAGTTCTGAGTCGTCCACAGAAGCCAATTTAATTTCATGTATATCAATTACATTTTGATCATTATGCACATTTTGTTCTGTGATAGGCTTTGACAGGATGATCACTTCGTCTACATCATCGTCTTCGTCTTCAACAGCCTCCTCATCAGACTTCCATTCTGCTATATCTTCAGGAATAAACTCCCCTTCTTCCAAATCTTCCATCTCATCTTCAAAATCAAACACTACTTCTTCTTCTTCTATATCCATCAGAGCTTCTATCATTTCGCTCTCAATGGTTTTAGAAGTTTCACCTTCAGCCCTTTCTTCTATTGCAGACTGACTTGGCTCCCCCTGAATTGATGCTCGCTGAGCAGTCGGAAAATCTGCTAGCTCACTTTCTTTTCCAGTCTTGGGATCATCGTCGTCATCATCATCTCTTCTTATTATTTCGGCTTCTTTGCAGCTAGTCTCCCCCTGAGCTTGAAGATTTTTCATTAACTGCTCCAGGAGGGACTTCATTGTTTTAATCTCAGAAGCTTGATCAGCAACAGTTGTTTTCAATTCAGCGTTCTCCTGATCAAGTCTGGCGCTGTGAGCTTGAAGTTCTTTTACCACTGTAGATAGCTGAAAGATTTGGACTGATTGGAAATCCACCTTGCCCCTCAGCTCTGCAAACCGCTGATTTTCAGTGATTGTTGCTGATGTGAATGGGATGGATGTAGATGGTGATGGAGTGATGGGTTGTTGAACAGCTGGAATAACAGGCTCAGGAGCTGTGGCGGATGAAGCTCCCTGCATAAAACGATGCCTCCTCGCCCTATGCCTAGGAACGAGGGGAGCTGGATCTTCTGCTTCAAAATCAGAATCATCATCATCTCAGTCTCTAGCAGCTCGTTTGCCTTCCTCTCTCGTACTGACCACAATTCTTGAACCATATCTGCCAATGCGGACAGATGGATCAACACGCTCTACTTCTACTTCTGCTACTTCTACTTCTTCAACTTCCTCAGAAGCAGACTCAGACTCTGAGGTGGTCATTGCTTGACCCTCGATCTCAGTCTCTCTTTCTACAATTTCTGCTACCGGGACCTCAATGTCCATATTCTCATCATCTGATGGCTAATATTCATCCACATCTCTCATAAGATCATGAAGATCAACTGGTGGCTCCAAGATATCATTAATCAATTCGGCTGCAATATCCTGCTGGGCCTGGGTACCGTGAGCCCATATCTCCTCGAGAGTCTATGTCCTTGGATCAATTGCAGGGGCCAAGCCTGAAGTGCCTGCAGCGTCCGAAGATGGACTTGCTGCCGTCGACTCTTGAGTTCTACTTGAGGATGGCCTCGAAGCCTGAATTTGTCTTTCCGGAGCTCTCTGCCTCCTGCGAGGTTGCGGTTGCGGTCATTGTTGTTGTTCTGGCTGTTGCTGCAGTGGCTGCGGCTGAGGACCTTCACTATCCCAGTTATCTCTTTCTGGGGCTACAAAATCTGGATCAATCACTGCCCCGAAGAGAGGTGCATCATGAGGCCTGACCTGCTCAGCCCTGCGGGCATTATGCGACTGGCAGTCAGCAAAAATTCGTTTATCTATAATCGCCACACTTTGAAGATCCGGTAGCTGTGGCAGATTCGGCAAAAAATGACAGATAAGCATCATCGCGAAGCGCAGATACATCAAAAATCTTTCACGCGCTGGAGCTGTGATCTGGTGCACAAACTCAGCAAATAACATTTCTGAATATCTGAAATGCTTGTTATATATCAAAGCAATCATAGCCGACTGCATCTTGGATACAATGTAAACGAATCCAGCCTTTTTCGGCGCAAAGCACACCATAATCACATGCGCCAAATATCTCCACTGCCCTATTAATCCACTTTTCATGAACGAAGCTTTGGTTATATCTAGTGCATATCCCATTCACAAGAAGGCCGCTTGCCTTATATTCACAGGGAAATCAATGGGTCCTGCCTCTTGATCTTCAGTCCCGAGCTGCAGAATCTGACGCAGGATGTCAGCAGAGAAAACAATTGGCTGCCCACCGACTCTGGTTTGCAAAACTGTCGGGGTAACAGTGCAGTTAACTTGTAAGTGCTCCCAAAATTGTCTTACATATGGTAAGACTATTTGCACATTATGGGATAGGGCATAAGAAACCCTGGAATGTGCCAAAAATTCCACCATCTGTCTAAACGACTGAGCTTCGGGAAGCTCCCTATCTGGAGATATTACCATATTATGCTTTTGGAAGAACGCTCTATCACCCATAGCTGCACATAAAAACAATAACCACATTAGTAAAAAGATAAAAAAAAATAAAACTTGTTTAATTTCGAATTTGTTTTATTTTGAACTTTCATAAGTCCAAAATCCAACACATTCGAATTTCTACAAGTTTTGAATTATTTTATAAAAAAATTCGAATATAATAACAAATTCGAAGATATATATTCGAATTTGACTGAATTCGAATTTGTTGACAAATTCGAATTTTCTGACAAGTTCGAACATGATGAAAATGTTCGAAGTCGGTCACTTTCGAATACATATCCATGATTATAACCCCATTTGACTTAGAAAATAGTATTAACTAGTCCCATTTGGTTCTAATCGAAGATTTATGTAAGTTATTTGAAATTTCACCGGTTAAAACTTGTGATTTTGAATCACAAAGTTTAAACCCCAAAAACTTCAAAAATGGTCGATTTTTTGCTATAGATGAGTCCTAGGCTACCTAAACTTTGTATAATACTGATGATTATACCTAAAATTTGTTTGTAGATTCGAATACACAAGAGCAAAACTTCGAGAAATAGTAGAAACTTCGAAACGACAAAGTCGAAGCACAAGTTCGAAATCGCACAGACACAAGTTCGAAGAATGAAAATCGAAGGTAGGTGATAATGAATGAGTCAAAGTTGACCTATTTATACCAACCATATTTGAACTTGTATTTAATTTCGAATTTCCTAACAGATTCGAATGTTAATTCGAATTTAAATGTAAATTTTGAAAATCTTTGAATAAAATTCAATTTTTTCACCATTTTCAACCTTTTCAACTTTTTCGTGTAACGGAACAAACTTTGCAAAATTATTCACACTAAGCGATAGATTTTCATGCAATGTTTGTTTATTCAACTAAAAAAGCATCCTTAGTAACTTTGACCTTTTTCCAACTTAAAAAATAAAGTAAAATAAAATAAAGTAAAGTAAAATTTTGAATAAAATTTAAACTTAAGCTACTCAAAAATACTTTTAAAATTTACATCCTATACTAACAGAATATTTTTGGCGAGAAAGTCAAAGAAAGGTTCAATCAGATAGCGGTGTCAAATACGCACTTTCAGAGTTACACTTTCACATGTAGGATTTTTTTATTCCTTTGATTGTTTGTCGTGACACACATTTCTAGGTGATTGTCGGTATTATTTTTCCTTTAAACATGTTACACTTTGGAATATCCCTTGACCTTTTTATTTATCAAGAAACTACCTTACGTGTCCCATACTTAGACATACTTTTATGATCAAGGCATACACACAATGATTATAACTTTTCGGCATTGCAAATTTTCTTTAAAAGGCAAACGTCGGACACAGTTCTGTATTTACAAACAACAGAGTATCTTAGTTTGTCTTAAAGTTTATTTAAAGCTAGCAAGACAGCGGTGACAGGTTTGTACTGATGTTCAACAAAGCGACTTATCTTGCTAACTCGAGTCAAACCAGAGGAACATGTCTGTACTTACGTACAACAAAGTGACTTGTTTTGGCTCTCAATTTACCATCATAATTTTTCTATTCTTTTCTTTTCTTTAAGATGTATTTGATGTGGCTACATCCCCCAGGAAATTTGCATACCTCATTTAGAATCATTGTCTGTATGTCTCTAACATAAAAACTAAGACCCTTTGGTCATACATCTAAGTTAGTTACACATATCACTTTTTCTTGAATATTTTATTAGCTTTGAGATTCCTTTTGTGTATTATGCCTACCAACACATCAAACTAGAAAATGTATATCACTTAGGGTTTTAGATGTATTATGTGTGAAAGCTTAACACCTAGAGATTGTATCGACTGTGCTAATATTCGTCACTTTGAACCTATGTATCTAAGACTTAACTCAATTTTCTAATATTCTCTTTTTTTGAGCTTTTTATGGTTTTCTTTTTTTTTTTTTTGTTTTTCATAAATAAGAATAAACTAATACGATAACCTACTAACTTACTATAAAAAAATTCTACTTAGTTACTGAACTTACTATAAAAAGAAAGAAACTCTAGTAACTTACTATTATAAAAAGAAATAAATTTTACTAAGGTCAAGTTACTCTGGATTACGCATGCCATTCAGTTGAACTAACAACTTAAAACGTGACTTATCAAAAGCTTTAGTAAATAAATTAGCATTATTATCTTCCGTTGCGACTTTTACTAGCTTTATTAAATTCTTTTCAGCATAATCACGTATAAAATGATGTCTTATGTCTATGTGCTTTGTTTTACTGTGTTTAACTAGATTATTGGTTATAGCAATAGTAGACTGGTTATCTATCCTAATAGGAGTATGAGTATAAGTCAAACCGTAATCCCGCAATTGTTGTTGTATCCACAAAACCTGTGAACAGCAACTACCAGCAGCTACATATTCAGCGTCGCACGTTGACACGGCTACCGAAGTCTGTTTCTTGCATTGCCAGGATATGAGCCTCCCTCTAAGGAACTGACAACCTCGAGTTGTTGACTTTCGATTCAAGCTGCAACCTCCATAATCTGAATCCGTGAAAGCTTCCAATTCCAGATCACCATCCGTGTGATACCAAAGTCCCAGCTTCGGTTTCGACTTGAGGTATCTCAGAATCCGCTTCACAGCTTTCATATGCATCTCTTTTGGATTGGCTTGAAACCTAGCACAAATACACACAACAAACATTATGTCAGGTCTAGAAGCAGTTACATACATGAGTGAGCCAATCATGGCCCGATATAACGTCGGATCCACATCAGTATCACTTTCTGTACCCGGTCCGAGGTTGTGATTCACTTGAATTGGCGTGCTGAAGTGAGCCGTCAGCTTTGTTCCTTCCATCCTGAAGCGCTCTAGAATATCGTAGACATACTTCGTCTGATGGATAAACATACCCTCCTTCCTCTGTTCGACTTGCAAACCCAGAAAGAAGTTCTGCTCTCCCATAGCACTCTTCTTAAACTTAGACTTCATCACCTTCTCAAAGTCTTTGCACATCTGCTCGTATGATGACCCGAAAATGATATCATCGACGTACACTTGTACCAAGATAAAATTTTCACCCTTCCTCTTCACAAACAGTGTACTATCAATTCTCCCTCTTTCAAACCCGTTGTCTAAAAGATGAGTAGATAGTGTCTCATACCACGCCCTTGTTGCTTGATGTAGTCCATACAAAGCCTTATCTAAACGATACACTCTGTCTGGATACTTTGGATATGTAAACCCGGGCGGTTGTTCAACGTACACCAGTTCCTTCACTTTGCCATATAGAAAGGCACTTTTTACATCCAACTGATAGACTTTAAATCCTTTGAAGGATGCAAAGGCTAGAAACAAACGGATTGCCTCAAGCCTTGCCACTAGTGAAAACACCTCATTGTAATCGATTCCTTCCTCTTGGTTGAAACCCTTTACGACAAGTCTTGCCTTGTTGCGAGTAACAATTCCCCGATCATCTCTTTTGCACTTAAAAACCCACTTAGTTCCTATTGCAACTTCTCCTCGAGGTAACGGAACCAACTCCCACACTTCAAGTTTTCTGAATTGTGACAGTTCTTCTTGCATCGCCTCAACCCAAGAGTTGTCTTTCAGTGTCATTTGCACATTCTTCGGCTTTACTTGTGAGATGAAACACGAATAGAGGCAAGTGTGAAAGGTCTCGGAGTCATTAATCATCTACAACAACACTGTGTTGTTATTCAAACTACTCCTAGTCCTCACACCAGCATTCAGATTTCATATGATGCTCTCAACCGGATGATCCTTATTTATTCTAGATGTTTCTATCTCATCAACCCTAAGATTATCTCCTAAGTTTGATCGTATCTCACCTAACGGGGGAACGACCTCAGACTCTACATTTTCTTCCTCATGAACACTGTCTTCGGAGTCAGAATTTGTAGTCTGATTTTCGTTTGTAGGCAACTCAGAATCATTCTCTGCTGGAGATCTCTCTTCTGTCGTTGTAGGCTCAGATGTTGATGGAAAGCTCGTCTGTGAAAAACCTTGACCGTCGTCATTCAGATTTAATGACGATAAGTCATGTTCGATTGTACCTGCATTTCCATCCAAAGGAATGTTAAATGATTCAAACAGTTTGTCATAATTAAAAATCCATTCCGGACCAGTTTGGGGTTCATGTGTATAACTTGTTACATCAATGTTATACACAATTTCTACCGTACCGTTTGATTTATTAAAAACCCGTTTATTTTGTGAGTTAGGCATATAACCTAGGAAATAACCTTCGTCAGCCTTTTCACCAAACTTAGGTTGATGTTTTGTTTTCATTAAAGTACATGGTACCCCAAACGGTTCGAAGCCAGTTAAATTTGGTGGCCTTATATTCAAAACTTCATAACAGGTTTTGTACAATGATTTGACAGTAAGTACCCGATTTAAAACATGACAAGCGGTATTCACTACCTCCCCGCAAAACATGGTAGGAAGTTTGCATCCGAGAGCATGGTTCTTGCTGCCTCAATCAAAGTCCTGTTTTTCCATTCTGCCACCCCACTTTGTTGTGGCTCATAAGGAGCACTAAATTGATGCACTATGCCTTTGATAGGTAATATACACCAATTACTGTGTTTTTAAAATCTATTCATTTATCACTCCTGATACGTTTTACCCGCGTCCCATATGAGTTTTCGACTTGGTCTAGGAACCCGATTAGCTTGGCAGCTGTCTCGTCCTTCGTACCTAAAAAGAAAACCCATGAAAATCGTGAGTAATCATCAGTGATAACTAAACAATACCAACTACCACCTATACTCCTTTTTTTGATTGGTCTGAACAGGTCCATATGCAACAAATCGAAAGTGGCAGCTATAGAGTTCTGAGTCTTGCACTTGTGTGTCTTCTTGTGTTGTTTTCCTTTCTTGCACGGTACACACTTGTCTTCAAACTGAAAACTCTTCATTGGAACACTTTGCACCAGTCCATTCTTAGTGATGTAGTTCATTTTTCATAGGTGCAAGTGTGCCATGCGTCTATGCCATAAAACGGATTCGGTCTCTGAAGCTTTTGATAGAAGACATATTAGTCCCATCGAAGATTCCGGTTTATTCATGTCTAGCATGTACAAGTCATTCTTCCTTAGGGCCCTCATCAGTATCCACTCTTCAGGTACTTTAAAATCCGGTTTTAGCACTAACGGCTCAGTATTAGTGAAGATTACTGAGTTCTTCTTATCACAGATTTGAGATACACTAATGAGATTGTGATCAAGTTTATCAACGTGGTAAACTTGATCCAGTTTGATAGTCCCATTAGGGTGACCACTCTAGTACCGGTGATATTTCCTCCTTTGTTACCAGCGAATGATAAGAATCCCCTGTTCCCTCCCTTAAAGTCTGTGAGTAGACTTTTTTCCCCAGTTATGTGCCTAGAGCAACCACTGTCGACGAACCACTTGTTGTTAAGACCTTTAGTTATCTCTTGCACATGAAAGAAAAGAGGTTAGTTATCACGGGGAACCCAAGCCATGACTGACTTGGTAATACCATTCTCATACACATACGTGAACTCCTTCAAATACCCATCTCTCCTTTCAGGTGACTTGGGTGTTTGATTGAGAGCTTGTTGTGGTGCAGAGTGATTTAAATTCACTCTCGGCCTTTGTGTAGGCATTTGCTGTGGAGCCCTTGAATAATTTCGATTATAAGGCATTTCCGAGTGATATCCCTAGGCTATACCTGGTGTCTGATGTCTTATAGGAGTGTGTGACCTAATCGGAGTGTAAGTTCTTCTAGGTGTAGTACTCCTATAATATTGGTGAGGTCTTGACCTAGATTGATTAGGGACTCTATTTGGTGAATTAGTCCTAACCACTTCATTCGGTCTACCAGACACAGGTGTTTGTTTCACAGCAGGCTTTGGTGTGGCTTGCACAAGTTTCTCGGTGTTTTGAGAACCACTTGTGCTTGTTACCCTTGGAGAGGGTTTATGTTGTTCCGGCTTTCCAATTTTAGGTGTAGATTCTACCTTCCTATGTGGACAACTAGAAGCAACATGTCGCTTTTCATGACATCTAAAACAAGAAATTTTATCAATAGACTTTTTATGCGTGCCCTTTGACTTAGGTGTCTCACTAGTGTCATGTTCTTTTGTCTCAACTATAGTGACTGTTTCCTCTTTCTGATTATTAAAGTCAAGTTTGGCTTCTCCTACAATCATATCATTAGAAGATGACACAAATTTGACCTTCTTAATATTGACATTGTTACCAGTCACCTTAGTTTCTTTATCCTTAACGAATTCAGACACAGGTTCAGATGCGACCTCTGATTCTACAGGTTTATCAGTTTTATCCTGAGGCTGAGGTACATAGTTATCATTGAAAGGTGGAGGACTCTCATTATACCTTAAACCTACTGGTTTCTTAGACTGACGCTGTGCATCTAAGATCTTCCCTAGGTTCAGTGAAGAGTTCCTAAAATTTTCTAATTTGCTATTCACCTCTGCAACCTTAACCTTAGCTTCAGCTAGCTCTACCTCTTTAATCTTAAGCTCTTTGGTCAACGCCTTAACATGCTCATACATTAGTTCTATTCTAACACACTGCTCACTCAGCTTGTCTTTCAGAACTATGACATCTTGTGCATCTGCCTTAAGCTTATTTCTAAGATCTTCTTTTATATCCAAGAGGCTAGCATTGTCTAATTTTAAGGATTCATTGTGAGCAGTTAGATTAGTATGTGTTTCTAGCACTAAATTTAATCTATCATTAGTAGTAGCACAGAAAGCACATAACTCGCGGAATGTAGAAGAGTTCAGAATTATCTTTGCGTGAGCTGATTCCACGTTTGCCATTTGTGCAACAAACTCTAGAATTGTCTGACTGTCTGACTTCTCTACTAGCACAGGACTGGTATAATTTTGGTGTCCGTCCTCTGCTTCTTCCTCTGCTCCGACACTTCCAGTCTCTGTAACTTCAGCCATGAAGGCTCTAACGTTAGACTCTAGAAGTGTACTCCAGTCATATGTTCCATCGAGCTGTCTGTCAGATGTGACATTGGTTAACAGACCAGCTATGTTTGCCTGATTACTCGAACTACGATATCTCCCCTGAGATTGATTCTGGTAGTTCTCAACTTTAGGTCTCATCCAGCTTTTCAGTCAACAAGTGATAGAACCTAGTAATGGTCTCATCCAACTTTTCGTTTTTCAAAGCCTTGAAAATAGCGAACTGCTGCTTGAGCATTTCCGTTCTAGCTTTCCTGACCCTTGGATTTCCTTCACACCTTTTCTCAAGTGCATCCCACAACTCTTTTGCTATTCGTTGATTTTGAAATGTGCGCAGGATCTCCTGAGGTAAAGCCATTCTTATAATCGAGAATGCTCGGTTCTCGGCCTCATATAGCTTCTTATCATCATCCTTCATCATTTGATATGACAAGACTCTTTGACGTCCTTCAACCTCTGTTGTAGGTGGAATGTATCCCTCGTCGATACAAATCCACATTCTCATATCATTGAATCGAGCGAAGTCGGCGAACCTATCCTTCCACCAATAATAATCTTCCAATTTCATCAGCTTAGGTGGAGAATTTGCCTTTCCGACCTCATGATCCATTTCAATAAACCTTTGTAAACTTGTCATTGTTTCGTAAAAGTTTGAATTTAAAACTTAATTAATTTAATTCGAAATTAATTTAAATTAACACTTTCGAACTTGAGGAAGTTCGAATTTAATTAATTTTAAATTTGTTTGAAATTAAATTCGAAATTAAGTTTGAACTTCAACCAAATTCGAAATATTTGACAAATTCGAAGATAATGCCAAAATTGAATAGTTAAATTCGAATATTAGGGAAATTCGAAAATGAGCAAATTCGAATCACACCCAAAAATAACTTCAACAGGAGCGTATTTTCTGACAAATTCGAATTTTGAATAAACCCTAATACTCCCTTGATGTTCGAGCGCCGCAAGTTCGAAAAACGGCCAAAAGTTTGAATTTTTTCAACTTTTCAGATTAAAACAAAGTTTTTAGGATTAAAAACTCTGATTTCGACAAAAAATGTTGAACTAATATGAACTTTTTCCCGATATCTTACTTGAAAAACTCGAAATCTATCCAAAAAGTGATTTTTTAGTCTAAAAACGTCAAGAAACCACAGATGTTGTTTGTGAACACGAAGAACACCACGAACACCCTAATGTCTCTGATACCACTTGTAAGGTCGCCTGACTACGGATCCTATCTTGACGCGACACCTGCCAACGAGTGCGGAATCCTCGTTAGCGGCTTGACGGATAGACCACGCACACCGAAACACGGAGACTAACACAGTGATAGACGAACAATGGATCGTCCCAACACGATGATTCTCTCCAAACGAAGCTCTCTGAATGCTTGCATGTTCGAGATCGCCCTTTGCACTAATCGCTCTGAAATTCTGCAAAAGTCTAATAATTAATTGACTTTGTGAAGACCACCCCTTACGAGACGGTAGTCACGAGTCTAGGTCCCACATCATGCAATACGATATCAACCATAACTAAGATAGAGTAATTAATTGCGGAATTATAAATTACATGTACAAGCATATTAGGATTAAGTTTAATACAGATTATAGTTTTCAAATTAAACTTATAAAGGGCACAAGTCTAATCTAATTCATGTCATCATATAATCAAGATAAATCTACCCCAACCACCACATCATCATCTTCCAATCAGTACCAAAAAGGGTTTGCTGAGTAGAGGTCTATGAAAACTTCTGTCTTGATCTTGTAAGACCTAAGTACTAGGTACGGCAGGTGACTTTCCTTTATCTTTTCCTGTAAAAATGTAATGTAGCAACTGTAAGCAATGCTTAGTGAGTAAATAGATTTTCAAATTAACATGCATGGTCAAGCGGATCATCATAAGTCTAGCGTGATGTGTCTTGGCTGCCGCTACAGCCCTCATGATTGAGACATAGAAGTCATAGAGTCAGATGATGTTCAAGCCACGCTCACGCTTAAATCGTGTGGATCAGCCACATACTGGGCTAGCTACCAGTAAATCAACATGGCGGAACATCGGAGGATCATTACCAAGTTCAATAGAACTGGTGAAATAGCCAGGTCTAAAACAATAGACCGACAAGGCTAATCAAGCTGAATCAATATGTCAAAGTATATGCAATGATGAAGCATACGTAATCAAAGTCATGATAGCAATAATCTCAAAGCAATATCAGAAATGAATTGTAAATGCAATATCCACTGGGCAACACCGAACCATGGTGTGCACAGGTCCCAATCCAGCTGATAATATGAATGTCAAATCAATCTAACATCAACAATATGTCTCAACCAGAAATTCGAGCATGTTAAATCTGAATATCTATAACTCACAGATCTTGGGTCTTTATCAAGTAGATATATATATATCCGCCACCTGAGTTATTTCAGTATTTTATCTTTATCAATATGTTCTCTGTCAATTCAAATCTTTGACCCGCTTTTAAATCTTTAAATCAAAGTTCAGAAATTAACTGAACCAGTCCAGAATCATATCATATCATATCATGTCAATATCATCATCTTTTAGCTTTAAAATCCTTATTTTATATGATTCTGATAACTGATCATTCATAAATCTTTCTTTCATTCATATTCTTTGTTAATTTATGCGTTGTCCATGTGTGTTTTATTCAATATATTCGAATTTAGGAAGTGGGGTTCGAATTTATGTATTAAATTCGAACATCTAGCTAAATTCGAAGGTCATTCATCTCGAACATAGGGTTAAATTCGAAGACATGAATTTCAACTTTAGGCCAAATTCGAACTAGGGTTAAATTCAAATCCCTCATTCGAATTTAAGGTTAAATTCGAATCCATTGATTCGATTTTAGCTATAATCGAGTTTGTTCTTGGCATCTCGAATTTGTTTATATTGTACAACTTTTAAACATGAATTTCTAAGTCTAAAATCATGAATATGCTAAGTATTAATCCTAGGTTCGATTCTATTATACATAATCTAACATATTCGAGTTAATACTCAAGCTAAATAGCTTTATTTGAATGAAAAATAGACAAATTCGAAAAATCAAAAATAAGGAAACTTTAAACGTCCATTCTTACCTCAAATTCGTATGAAATCGCACATGTAATAGCAGATTCTTGTCAAGTCAAGTCAAAGTCAGAGAAGCAAGTCAGAGCTAAAGTCAGTAAAGTCAAAAGCTAAATCCTGAGATAGCTCAGGTGGTGGATTTAATCCGCTTGCGAAAGTCAAAAGTCAACAGTCATGCAATAAAACCAGTAACTGTGAGTTATAGATATAACTGTATACATGCTTGTCTTCCTGTGAGACATATTGTTGTTCTAGCTTTATTTGAAAGTCTAATATGCTCAGCTAGAATGTGACCTGTGCACACCTTGGTACAGTGATGCCCTGTGGATCATGATAGCTTTTAATATATCATACTGCACAAATGTCTCTACAGTCTGAATTAGTCCTTGATATATATTGTTGCTGCTATCTTGATTTGTTACTTTGAATGCTTTCAGTTATTTGCCTCGTTATTGAGGCTTTTCATATGCTTTCGCATAATTCAAGTCTGAGAAAGTCCATGTCAGTCTATGATTAAGTCTACTCCAATGTTTGCCCACGTTGTCTTACTGGTAGCTAGCCCAGTATGTGGTTGGCCCCCACAATTCAAAGCGTGTGCGTGGGATTAAACATCATCCGATCTTAAGTCATATGTCTCACAATGTCTGGCTGATAGCGGCAGTCATGTCAAAATCGCGCTTAAAGTCAAAGTCAGATCTCAAAGTCAAAGTCAAAAGTCAAGTCTCTTCTTAAAATTGTCATGGCATGTTAACTGTTAAATCTATAATCTCACTAAGCACCGCTTACAGTTGTTGTTGAATCTTTTTACAGGAAAGTTCAAAGGAAAAAGTCCAGCTGAACCAAGTCCTTAGGATCTGCGTGCCCGAGTTTGAAGTCACTAGACCACTACTTCAACTGAAATTGGTATCGAATTTAATTGATTATAGTGGTGGTTTGGGTAGAAGCAGTGACATGTATTGTGGTTATGTAGTAGATTAGTGTCCTTGTGCCCTTTATAGATTATTTAAAAACTTTAATAGTCTTGTTTTAAACTTATTGTAAAGTATTCCTAATTTTTGTAATGACTTAATTCCGCACTTTATTAATTATATCTTAGTTGTGATTGATGTTGTATTGTTCCTTGGGACCTAGTCATTCAGGACTGCCCCGTAAGGGACGGTCTTGACAGAATTCAACTTGACGTTCCGGTGGCACTCCAGAGATATCATCTGGGAACACGTCTGTGAATTCACAGACGATCAGAATATCAGATATGGATTTCTTATTGGCTTCAGAGACGGATTCAGACGAGACATAGCATAGATACGATTCGTGACCCTTAGATAGATATTTGTACGCTTTCTCAACGGATATGAAACAGTGAGCACCTTTTCGCTTCTCGCCTTTGATTTCTAACACTCGGACGTCTAAAGATTTGATCCTGTTGATCCGGCGGTTGCAGACGATTGTAGCTTCGTTGTTCGTTAACCAGTCCATGCCGATGATGACGTCAAACTCTTTTAGCGGAATCGTAATAAGATCGAGGTTGAATACGATGTTGTTTACGAGCAGAGTACAGTTTCGATAAACATCATCAGCCATAACGTAATTGTTACTAGCTGTCTCAATATCAAGTATCACTGGGAGTTTTGATGGAGTTTTGGACAATCTTCGAGCAAAAGTAGACGATATAAAGGAACGACTAGCACCAGAATCGAATAATACACGTGCAGGGATTGAGTTAAGCATGAACGTACCGGTAACTACGTCACGAGTTTCTTTTGCTTCCTCGACTGTTATCTGAAATGCTCGAGTCCTTGCAGTTGGAGTTGCGGCTGAACTTTTCATTGTAGAACCTCCAGCTGATGACTGTGACTAACCTCGTTGTCCACTACGACACTGATACACGAAGTGTCCGCGCTTTCCGCATTTCGCACATCTAAGTCCTCGCTGGGGACACTCTTTGCTAATGTGGCCAATTCTGTTACATGCAAAACATGTGACGTCGTCCGGATTGCACAATCCGATGTGTGATTTTCTGCATCTCTTGCAGAATCGTGGTTCGTTCGTTAAAGAATAAGCCTGAACTTTCTGTGGCGAGCTGTACTACTGAGATTGTTGTGGTTGCTGGGACTGAGATTTGTTTGGTTTGAAGAATCTGCCGAATCTCTGCTTCTTTGGAGGAGAAGGAGATGTCAAATTAGCTGATGGAGCATAGAGCTGATCACCATACTCTAGATATCCACTCTCGATCTGTCTGGCTGCTTCAACCATTTCCAAATAGGACTTATACTTTATCGCACTCATTGGGTGTCGGTATCTCGGGTTAAGCCCTCTGCGGAATCGATTCATCTTTCTTTCTTCAGTAGCTACTTGATACGAGGAGTAGCCGCAAAGTCGCAAGAATTCATGTTCATATTCGTCAACAGTCTTGGTTCCTTGAGTCAGCCGCATCAGTTGAACTTCCATCTTGTATCGCTGATCAATAGGGCAATACTTCGCGTTGAACATGTCTAAGAACCGTTCCCACTCTAAAGTCTGTATTACTTCCTCGCCATAAATGCTTCTCTGTGTTTTCCACCAAGCACGGGCAGCACCAACGAACAACGCAGACGCATAACTTAGTTTCTTTGAATCTAAGCAGTCAGAGATTCTAAAGATCTCTTTAGTATGGCTGATCCAATCCATCGCCTGAATTGGATTAACTGTACCCTCAAAGTTAAGGGCACCGCTAGCTTTGAAATCTTTGAACTTACAGCCTTTCGGCTGATCATATTGAGTTTCATGGTTCGAGTTATCAGAATCAGATTCATTATTCGGGACTTGCTTTTCTTTTCTCTTATTCTTTATCATCACGTCTCTTAGCTTCGGCCTCATCTCTGGCCTGAAACTGTTCTTGCATAATCTTATTTTGTTGTTCAGAATGTTGGGCTAATAGTTTTTGCATCATTTCAAACATTTGTTGGGGAGTCATGTTGTTTGGTATGTCACCTGATCCTGATCCTGACATCTTAACTGAAAATTAAAAATCATTTAACTATCAGTTTATAGACTTAGATCTATGTACCCTTTTTCCCATCCTAACCGTCTGTACATCCTATCTCAATTCAAACCACCTAAATGATTGATACATATGTATTGCTTCAGTTTAAGACCAAGTATTACTCACGTAATACTTGATTCACTCAAACTATGGGCTCTGATACCATCCTGTGAAAACCACCCCTTACGGGGCGATAGTCACGAGTCTAGGTCCCACATCATGCAATACGATATCAACCATAACTAAGATAGAGTAATTAATTGCGGAATTATAAATTACATGTACAAGCATATTAGGATTAAGTTTAATACAGATTATAGTTTTCAAATTAAACTTATAAAGGGCACAAGTCTAATCCAATTCATGTCATCATATAATCAAGATAAATCTACCCAAACCACCACATCATCATCTTCCAATCAGTACCAAAAAGGGTCTGCTGAGTAGAGGTCTATGAAAACTTCTGTCCTGATCTTGTAAAACCTAAGTACTAGGTCCAGCAGGTGACTTTCCTTTATCTTTTCCTGTAAAAATGTAATGTAGCAACTGTAAGCAATGCTTAGTGAGTAAATAGATTTTCAAATTAACATGCATGGTCAAGCGGATCATCATAAGTCTAGCGTGATATGTCTTGGCTGCCGCTACAGCCCTCATGATTGAGACATAGAAGTCATAGAGTCGGATGATGTTCAAGCCACGCTCACGCTTAAATCGTGGGGATCAGCTACATACTGGGCTAGCTACCAGTAAATCAACATGGAGGAACATCGGAGGGTCATTACCAAGTTCAATAGAACTAGTGAAATAGCCAGGTCTAGAACAATAGACCGACAAGGCTAATCAAGCTGAATCAATATGTCAAAGTATATGCAATGATGAAGCATACGTAATCAAAGTCATGATAGCAATAATCTCAAAGCAATATCAGAAATGAACTGTAAATGCAATATCATATGAAGTGATGATCAAATAGCTATCATGATCCACTGGGCAACACCGAACCATGGTGTGCACAGGTCCCAATCCAGCTGATAATATGAATGTCAAATCAATCTAACATCAACAATATGTCTCAACCGGAAATTCTAGCTTGTTAAATCTGAATACCTATAACTCACAGATCTGGGGTCTTTATCAAGCAGATATATATATCCGCCACCAGAGTTATCTCAGGATTTTATCTTTGTCAATCTGTTCTCTGTCAATTCAAATCTTTGACCCGCTTTTAAATCTTTAAATCAATGTTCAGAAATTAACTGAACCTGTCCAGAATCATATCATATCATATCATGTCAATATCATCATCTTTTAGCTTTAAAATATTTATTTTATCTGATTCTGATAACTGCTCATTCATAAATCTTTCTTTCATTCATATTCTTTGTTAATTTATGCGTTGTCCATGTGTGTTTTATTCAATATATTCGAATTTAGGGAGTGGGATTCGAATTTATGTATTAAATTCGAACATCTAGCTAAATTCGAAGGTCATTCATCTCGAACATAGGGTTAAATTCGAAGACATGAATTTCGACTTTAGGCCAAATTCGAACAAGGGTTAAATTCGAATCCCTCATTCGAATTTAAGGTCAAATTCAAATCCCTTGATTCGATTTTAGCTATAATCGAGTTTGTTCTTGGCATCTCGAATTTGTTCATATTTTACAGCTTTTAAACATGAATTTCTAAGTCCAAAATCATGAATATGCTAAGTATTAAGCCTAGGTTCGATTCTATTATACATAATGTCACACCCTGTTACCCCGGTTGGCAACGAAGCGTGACGTCGCGGAAGCATAACCATAATCATAACGAACGACCACTATATGGACGTTTTTAAAATACATCGTTAAAGCTTTAAAGCATAGCAATGTTTTACATAGTCTGATATGAGTAACGGAGTTCGCAAAATACAGAGATTTAATTACATAATTAAAATATCCAAAATAATGCAGCTAAATCTCCGTTAATTTGAATATGTATGCGACTCCATGGATGCGGAAGCTTGAAAGAAAATACGTCCGAAGGCATACTTGCCTTAATTTCCTGAAAATACACGCTAAAATACGTCAACAAAAATTGTTGGTGAGCTCATAGGTTTACACGTAAATCTGACTTGTATGGACAACAATAATAGAGGTTGAATTTATAAAATCATAAATTCCTTGTTATGTATTACATATAAACCATCATGCAACTGAAGCTTAATTTAAAATGAGTTTGCTCTGTGCAGTATTCCCATACGTAATACCGTGTGTTGAATATATATATATATATGCACCCGTTGTTAGCCAACCCGACTAACCCGAGTGGGGGACATGACTCCCAATAGATCTATCCACAATATATTCGCACTTACAAATAAATGCAATTAACGGTTCATGATATCAGGGCTAATGGAACCACATGTGTAATACATAATATAAATGAAGATATTTCCGTGTCCATATAAAAACGAAGCATGTATTTCATCCCCAGAACATAACAGTGTGAAAATAGGGGCTATGAGAACTCACCGGGATTGCGATGGCAAAAATCTACCGTAAAAAGCTTTTAGCGTAAATGGATGGATGATGCGTCGAGTGAGTTTAATCGAGTCCTAAATGATAATAAGGACTTAATATCTCTAATATATGATGATATACATATTTATAGATTTTTATGTCTTAAATCACCCAACATTACAAGTTTATAAATAAAATTCGCTTAAAACATCAAGTTTATATATATATATATATATATATATATATATATATATATATATATATATATATATATATATATATATATAATTTTCTAGGTTTTTCGGAGGTTTTTCGGCCTACTTTGAGGTTGTTTTTGACCAAGCTCCAAAATGTTTTAGACTTTGGTTTTCTAGGACATTAAACTACTATATACAAAGGATTTTTAGAATCAAGAACGGCCATTTTTCGAGATGTTTAGGTTGGTGAAAAAGCTCGTTAAAAACCCTATGTTGGCCATTTTTGAGCTGTCAAACTTTCGGTTTCCCAAATAATTTCTGGAGGTCTTAAACTCCAAAATAAATTATGAAAAACTCCAGATCTATAGTTAAGACATAGATCTAACTTTTGAGACAAGAATCAACTTATTTCGTTGAATTATGAATTAGTTATGATTTTTCAAAGTCGATATAAATTTTCTGCCGAAAATTCGCAGTTTTATAAACTTGAAACAACTTATGATTTTTGTTGTTTATTCAAAGACTACTTGTATAAAAGTTGTAAAAGTTATATAACACATGTTTTCATAATATTAACATGTTTATAATGTGTTCATATATTCATATCCACATTTAAAGAAACAACTTAAAAATAAAAACTAGAAACTTATAAACTTGAGTTTTTATGAAACTTGTTGTTGTTGGTGATTATATATATTATGCAAGACTTATATAAACATAAAGGTATGATGAAATAAGTTAGTATTTAGTTACTTTGAAGTATTTAGAATATGATTTTGAGTAGAAGTTGAAATCCTGGCAAGATATGCACCAAAACACTTGATTTTCTTGAAGAACACTTGAATGCACAAGTTTGTGATGTGTGAGTGTATAAATCCGGTTTTGAGAGAAGAAAAGGAGAGGTTTTTGTTGTTTGAAGTGTGGAAAAGAAGTGAGAAATGAGGTCTTATTTATAGGCAAAGTGTTTGGTCTTTCAAATGATGAAAGACATGGATGAAAAGGTGGAGTGCACTTTTACACAAAATGATTGTGTTTAAAGTAATATTAAAAAAATAAAAGTCAACTTCTAATACACACATGGCCTATAGGCCAGCCATACATGTATTATACATGTATTATATATATATATTTTTTTTTGTGTATTATGTATTTAGAAATGTATTCTTGTATTTCCCTTTTCTTGTAATTTCATAAATACTTATGGATGCATTGTTTTAATGAATTGTTTTAGTCTTGCATAATTAATGTTAAGTAATTGTATTAGTGTTTGATTAGTGTTACTAATCATAATTTAATTATGTACTTAGTTGAATTAATCCCTCATATCGTAAATCGATCGGATTAATTAATTTCCCGATTCATCGCACCGATGAATTTGATTCTAATTGAGTTGAATTTTTCATGAACCTTGTTAATCACTTTGGTTAATTTCTAATGACCACTGATTAGGTTATAATTGGCCATTAAATACTAATTAGGTCGTTGTTGCTAACCTGGTTCAATGCCGGATGTTACAGTCTCCCCCTGTTAAGGGAATTTCGTCTCGAAATTTTATCCTGTTTCCTTAGGGGTATTGTTACTTAAGAGTAGATGAGAGTATCTTTTCTTAAACTAGCCTTTGCATGCCTAAGTGAATTGTGGTCAATGTCTAGAATTTCCATCTGACCTTGAGGATGGGTATACAACTCTGCTTCAATCCTATGACCTGACGGTCCATGATTTCAACCGGCTCTTTGATGAAGCGAAGTTTATCATTTAGCTGGATCTCTTCCAAGGGGTAACAAGTGTCTCCTCTAACAAACACTTCTTCTTATTCGATACATGGAAGGTATTGTGCATGCTGCTAAGCTCTGGTGGTAACTTTAAACGATAAGCTACGAGTCCAATTCCGTTTAAGACTTTGCATTGCCAATGTATCGAGGGTTTAATTATCCTTGTTTTCCCAAATCGTATCACGCCCTTCCATGGCGAGACTCTCATCAGTACTCGTTCTCCTAATTAGAACTCAAGGGATTTTCTATTTTCATCTGCATAACTTTCTTACAATCGCAGGCAACTTTTAGTTAGTTTCGTATCTGTACTATCCTTTCGGTTGTTTCGTGAATGATCTTAACGCCAGTGATTTGGCCATTTCCCACTTTTTCCTAATAAATCGATGATCGACACGTTTGCCCGTAGAGGGCTTCAAACGGAGCAGCTTTAATACTTGACTGATAGCTATTGTAGTACGATAATTCCACTAAGGCAAATGAGTGTCCATTACACAAGCTCTTAATGTATGTTCTAGGGTTTGGATCGTTCTATTATTCTGACCATTGGTCTGAGAGTGATATGTGGTACTTATGTCCAGGTTTGTATCCACAGTTTGCTATAATAATCGCCAAAAGCTTAGCTGTAGATCTGCTATCCATATCAAAAATGATTATAATAGGCACTCCGTGTCCGGAGACGACTTCCTTGAGGTACGTTTGGACTAGCTTATTCATCCTAATGTTCTTCTTGATTGGTAGGAACGCGCGGATTTTGTTAGGTGGTCGAATATTACTCAAATGGTTTCTGATGTTGGTTAACTTTGGAGCATGTTAGAAATTTTTTGACATATGTGGCAATGTCATCCTTCATGATAGGCCACCCGTATAGTTCCCTATGATACATTTTATCGGATCCGGGGTGAACGACATATCTTGATTTGTGTCCGTCATCTTTAACCAGTTTTCTTACTCTATCAAAAACAGGGTAACCAGACTCTATTCGTGAAGTATTGATTTCCATTAACCCTTATTCCAAACTATTTATCCATTCTGTGCAGGGCTTTATTTTTCATATTTTCCTCCTTAATAACTTCATGAACTAAGAAAGGAGGGTTTGGTTGAGTGGTTATAACAATGGCTGGTACTCTTAACGGCTTAACTCATTTCTTTTGGCTATGAGCGTCTGCAACCACATTAGTTTTCCTCAGGTGATAACGAATCTCGCTGTTGCAACCACTTATTAGCTCTATCAACTATGTTACCTAATATTTGACTCTTTCTGGTTCAAGATGTGTTGGAGGCTCTTAGGGCCCGTGAGTGTAATACACTTCTTACCGTACAACTAATGTCTTCAAGTCTTAAGGGTAAAGACTACTGTTCCAAGATCTAGATCATGCGTTGTATAATTCACCTCATGAACCTTAAGTTTTCATGAAGTATAAGCTATGACCTTATCTTTCCACATCAGCCCATTGTGTGAAGTGTCATAGTAATCTATAAATATCTCGTTCCTCGTAGGTATGGACAAAATAGGCGCGCTGCACAGTTTGTGCTTTAATAACTTAAATGATATCTCCTGATCCTTGCTCCAATCATACTTAATGTCCTTTCGGGTCAGTTTTGTTAGAGTTCTGGTGATCTTTGAGAAAATTGCTTATAATAAGTGGCAAGTCTTAAGGACTGTCATATCTCTATGAGGGTTCTAAGAGTTGACCAATTCCTGGTAGCCTCGATCTTTGCGGGGTCGACTTGGATTCCTTTACTATTGTTCACGTGACCGAGGGATTTCACCTCTCCTAACCAAAATTCAAATTTAGAAAGCTTAGCATATAGTTGTTCTTTCTCCGATAATTCCAGAATCAGTCTTAAATGTTGCTCGTGCTCCTTCTCGTTTCATGAGTAGATTAAAAGTCATTCATGAATACAATCACGAATTTGTCTAAATAAGGTTTGCACACCCGATGAGGTCCATGAGTACCGTTGGGGACACTGGTTAATCCAAATGGCATTAATAGGAGTTTATGATGACCGAAACGGAATCTGAAAGCTGTCTTTGGAATATCTTTCTTGTGAACTCTAACCTGATGATAACCAGACCTTAGGTCGATCTTCGAATAGAAGCTTAATTCTTGGAGTTTTGTCAAACAAGTCATTGATCCTTGGAAGTGGGTATTGGTTCTTTAAGCTTATTTAATTTCTCGGTAATTGATGCACATCCCGAAAGTTCCATCCTTCTCCTTTATGAACAAAACTGGAGCTCCTCCAATGCGAGGAACTCGGTTTGATAGGCCCTTTATCTAAGAGCTCCTACAGTTGGTTGGACGATTCTTACACTATTGATGGGGCTAATCGGCATGGTGCTCGAGCCACTGGTACCGCACCTGATACTAGGCCTATTTTTGAATTTGACTTGCCTCGATGTTGGGAGTTCATGTAAGTGTTCTGGAAAAACTTTCGGGTAACCATAAATATTAAGAATATTTTCGAGCCGCTTTCCCTTTGGCTCCCTCTCTATCAACACTTCAGGGTCCTAATGCTAGAGATGATACTTACTTTGGTATTTCTTGCTTTGTGTTGGACAGTAAGGACCTTCTTATTGGCTAAAGGTATATGAACTGTGTTCTTGTTGCATACTATTTCCACACGATTTTCGATAGCCAACCCATGCCTATGACCACGTAAACACTTCCCAGTTTGATGGGTATCATGTCTGTTTCAAAGAGTCGGCCTACTAATTCTAAGGAGCATCCTCGACTTATATTATTTGTCTTAAGCATCTCACTGTCATCAACCTCAATAGCATAAGTAGCACTTAATGGAATTTTATCTGCTTAGTGAACTTAGTGGATATAAAGCTCCTATCAGCACCAGTATCAAATAGTAGAAATGCATAAGTGGTATCCAATGGGGTAAGAGGATAAGTCTACGGGTTTGAAATTTCTTAGGCAGATAGTCACAACTTTATCTTTTCCTACGCAGAGTTGTAGTTAAAACTTAATTCCTCATAAAAGTTCTTGATACTTAATCTTTGTATATGATGTGGTCAGAATATTCTGATAAATTCTTAAGCCTTATTTACCCTAAGATATATCAGATAGTAAAGCCTAGAGAAATACTATAAAGAGATGCCTTCGGGGTTTCCTCATACTCCTGAGCATTAAGTCGTTGTGGGTATTCTGGTTGGCCTAAGGTTTATTGGTTGTTTGCATTGCCTCCTGCTTAATCCTTGCAAAGATCTCACCGACCTCTTGGTGGATTTTGTCGAAATTGGAGGTCGTGTCTGGCGGCCCTTGCCACCAACAGGGGCATCGTTTGTTACATAGGTTTCTAGGTAAGTGTCGGCACTTGAGAGGAAGATGGTGTTCTGACTTCAAACTGGATTTGGATCGCCTCCTCGTTTCTCCACTCTTGGAGAGTGTGAGGCATCCATCCCCACTGTCCTATACTTGCCCGTTACTGCTGCGGCGAGCTTGGTTGATGCGCAGGTACCGGGGTAGACTCCCGTTGTGCTAGTCACACCCTTTCCCTAGGGGTGAATTTTGACTTGTTATTGTCATCAGGGTCCATATATGTGTTCACAGTTCTTGAAGAAAGTTTAGTTTTTGTAATAGTTATAGTCTAGGTACTAATGCAACCTAGTTCACTATAACTATGGCTCTGATATCAATCTGTCACAACCCGTTACCCCGGTTGGCAACGAAGCGTGACGTCGCGGAAGCATAACCATAATCATAACGAACGACCACTATATGGACGTTTTTAAAATACATCGTTAAAGCTTTAAAGCATAGCAATGTTTTACATAGTCTGATATGAGTAACGGAGTTCGCAAAATACAGAGATTTAATTACATAATTAAAATATCCAAAATAATGCAGCTAAATCTCCGTTAATTTGAATATGCATGTGACTCCATGGATGCGGAAGCTTGAAAGAAAATACGTCCGAAGGCATACTTGCCTTAATTTCCTGAAAATACACGTTAAAATACGTCAACAAAAATTGTTGGTGAGCTCATAGGTTTACACGTAAATCTGACTTGTATGGACAACAATAATAGAGATTGAATTTATAAAATCATAAATTCCTTGTTATGTGTTACATATAAACCATCATGCAACCGAAGCTTAATTTAAAATGAGTTTGCCCTGTGCAGTATTCCCATACGTAATACCGTGTGTTGAATATATATGCACCCGCTGTTAGCCAACTCGACTAACCCGAGTGGGGGACATGACTCCCAATAGATCTACCCACAATATATTCGCGCTTACAAATAAATGCAATTAACGGTTCATGATATCAGGGCTAATGGAACCACATGTGTAATACATAATAGAAATGAAGATATTTCCGTGTCCATATAAAAACGAAGCATGTATTTCATCCCCAAAACATAACAGTGTGAAAATAGGGGCTATAAGAACTCACCGGGATTGCGATGGCAAAAATCTAGCGTAAAAAGCTTTTAGCGTAAATGGATGGATGATGCGTCGAGTGAGTTTAATCGAGTCCTAAATGATAATAAAGACTTAATATCTCTAATATATGATGATACACATATTTATAGATTTTTATGTCTTAAATCACCCAACATTACAAGTTTATTAATAAAATTCGCTTAAAACGTCAAGTTTATATATATATATATATATATATATATATATATATATATATATATATATATATATATATATATATATATATATATATATATATATATATATATATATATATATATAATATTCTAGGTTTTTCGGAGGTTTTTCGGCCTACTTTGAGGTTGTTTTTGACCAAGCTCCAAAATGTTTTAGACTTTGGTTTTCTAGGACATTAAACTACTATATACAAAGGATTTTTAGAATCAAGAACGGCCATTTTTCGAGATGTTTAGGTTGGTGAAAAAGCTCGTTAAAAACCCTATGTTGGCCATTTTTGAGCTGTCAAACTTTCGGTTTCCCAAATAATATCTGGAGGTCTAAAACTCCAAAATAAATTATGAAAAATTCCAGGTCTATAGTTAAGACATAGATCTAACTTTTGAGACAAGAATCAACTTATTTCGTTGAGTTATGAATTAGTTATGATTTTTCAAAGTCGATATAAATTTTCTGCCGAAAATCCGCAGTTTTATAAACTTGAAACAACTTATGATTCTTGTTGTTTATTCAAAGACTACTTGTATAAAAGTTGTAAAAGTTATATAACACATATATAACACATGTTTTCATAATATTAACATGTTTATAATGTGTTCATATATTCATATGCACATTTAAAGAAACAACTTAAAAATAAAAACTAGAAACTTATAAACTTGAGTTTTTATGAAACTTGTTGTTGTTGGTGATTATATATATTATGCAAGACTTATATAAACATAAATGTATGATGAAATAAGTTAGTATTTACTTACTTTGAAGTATTTAGAATATGATTTTGAGTAGAAGTTGAAATCCTTGCAAGATATGCACCAAAACACTTGATTTTCTTGAAGAACACTTGAATGCACAAGTTTGTGATGTGTGAGTGTATAAATCCGGTTTTGAGAGAAGAAAAGGAGAGGTTTTTGTTGTTTGAAGTGTGGAAAAGAAGTGAGAAATGAGGTCTTATTTATAGGCAAAGTGTTTGGTCTTTCAAATGATGAAAGGCATGGATGAAAAGGTAGAGTGCACTTTTAAACAAAATGATTGTGTTTAAAGTAATATTAAAAAAATAAAAGTCAACTTCTAATACACACATGGCCTATAGGCCAGCCATACATGTATTATACATGTATTTATATTTTTTTTGTGTATAAATGTATTTAGAAATGTATTCTTGTATTTCCCTTTTCTTGTAATTTCATAAATACTTATGGATGCATTGTTTTAATGAATTGTTTTAGTCTTGCATAATTAATGTTAAGTAATTGTGTTAGTGTTTGATTAGTGTTACTAATCATAATTTAATTATGTACTTAGTTGAATTAATCCCTCATATCGTAAATCGATCGGATTAATTAATTTCCCGATTCAACGCACCGATGAATTTGATTCTAATTGAGTTGAATTTCTTTATGAACCTTGTTAATCACTTTGGTTAATTTCTAATGACCACTGATTAGGTTATAATTGGCCATTAAATACTAATTAGGTCGTTGTTGCTAACCTGGTTCAATGCCGGATGTTACACATAATCTAACAGATTCGAGTTAATACTCAAGCTAAATAGCTTTATTCGAATGAAAAATAGACAAATTCGAAAAATCGAAAATAAGGAAACTTTAAACGTCGATTCTTACCTCAAATTCGTATGAAATCGCTCATGTAATAGCAGATTCTTGTAGTACTCTTCGAGATCTTTCCAATGATGTATAGAACTCGATAATTGACCGGTCGGTTTGGGAGAAAAACTAGAGAGAAGGTAGAGAGAGAGTAGAGAGAGAGTGTGTCAAGTTTGTTAATGGTGATTAATGGCCATAATTGGAGTTTATATACTTCATTTAGTTATATTTGCAATTTAACCCACTTTTACTTTTGTATCTTATATCTCTTTTATTTAGTTATCTTTAATAATTTATTAAATCATAATTTAAATATTTATGTAATTTAATTAAATATATCATAACTTAATTAAATTACAATTCAAATAATGTAATAAAATTACATTATTGGTTCAAAATACTGAAATTATGACTGGACCAAAAGTTAGGTTGTTACAGAATTAACCCTTAATTATAATACCCAGTTCGAATTTGTCTAGGACAAGTTCTAACTTGGGCCAAGGCCTTTCGAACTTGTCCTCTAACAAATTCGAATCTCAGCCTTCAAACTTATGTTTGAACTTATGTTTGAACTTATCCTTGAACTTATGTTTGAACTTATTGTAATACATTACACCAAGTTCAAACATATATACAATTAATACCAAACATATATAAACAAACATATAACAAATACATGTTAATGTATAGTAATAGTCAAATTGACTTTTACAAAATATGTCTATACTTAGACTGCTATCGTCACAAAGGGTGCACTAACAACCTTTCCGTAGTCAAGCTTGTTTGTAATTAACACTTGTTGATAATATACACAAACATTGAGAAAAGAGTGTTGAGTTTTTAAATTTTTGTATTCAAACCCCCCCTACAACTTAGAACAATACACTAGGGAAACCTTTTGGGACCTACAACTGGTATCAGAGCGGTTAGAGTGTGTGTCAACTCTAGATCTCTCATCCTCCCTACTTCCCCTTGGACAACAGTGCTGCAAGTTCCTCCTCTTACTATGACCATGGGTCAATGGCCAAACCCCCCAAGTTCAATCATCAAAACTTCTCTGGCTGGAAGTGCAGAATGATGCTCTATTTAGTGAATCTGGATGTACAACTACCAAAGATAGTAATGGAAGGTCCCTATGTGCAAACTTCTGTTACTACCATTACTCCTGCTGTTGAAGGAGCTGCCCCTGAAATCAGAACCTTTGAGAAGGTCAAAGCTCAATGGTTTGATGAAGACAAAAGACTGGTTGCTCTGGATGCAAAAGCCAGGAATAAGCTGGTTATCTCTCTGCCTGATGATGTGTTCAAACAGGTTGAGAAGATGAAGACTGCAAAGGAGATGTGGGATACTTTGTGTACCGTCTGTGATGGTCCCACAATCACACTGGATAACAGGATTAACAATCGTGTTAGACAGTATGAACTCTTCTTTGCAAAACCAAAGGAGTCACTCACAGAAACCTACACCAGGTTTACTGCTCTTGTTAATGATCTCAAAGCTGTTGGGATCACAAAGGACAGCCTGACTCTAGTGAACAAGTTCTTGGATATCCTGCCTAAAGAGTGGAACTACTTTTCTACCATCTTGAGAAATTCAGGTACCATCAAAGGTATGGATCTTGTAAACTTATATGGATCCTTACTAAATGATGAGCAGTCAAGGCAGCAGAAGAGAAATGCCTTGGAAATGTCCAAGAGAGGTGCTTCCTTAGTGGCGAGCGTGAGACAACCTGTTGGGCAGGTATGTGATGTGTTCACACAACCTGATCAACAGGCTGATGATGAAATAGAGGAAATGTCTGATGAGGAAGACAGTGCAGATCTTGTTAAACTTGATGATGAGCAAATGATTGCAATGCTTGTCAAAAGGTTCAACAAGAAAAGGTTTGGAAGAAATATGCTGCAGGGGAACTCAAATGCTGTCAAAAAGAAGGCATTTGATAAATCTAAGGCTGAGTGATTCAAATGTGGCAAGACTAGCCATATAGCTGTTGACTGTGTGTCAAAAGTTGTTGGACAGTTATCCAAACCATACAAGACTAACAGGGACGATGGCTACATGGTTAAGTACCTTATGACCATGGCGAAGCTGAAAAAGTTGGAAAACTCAGTGGCTTCCAACAAGCAAAAGGGACTCATGGCCGAGACATGTCATTGGGAGGAGTCTGATTCATCCTCAGATGAATAAGACAACAACTGTCTGATGGCTAACACTGACGTCCCATCAACTAGCAACTTCAAACAGGACTTGGCTGAAGCTGAAGCCTTCAGCAACTTAGAGAACTGGAACCCCACAACCATGTACAAGGTACAAAACTTTATGGCTTACAGTTCTGATGAAAAAGTAAAAATGTTTGAATATATGCTTGTTGATTTAAAAGCTGCTATTGAGAAGCATAATGTTTTACTATCTGAAATCTCTAAGCTTAAAACTGATCTCGAAATAAAATCCAGTAAATTGGACAGTTTCCATAAGTTGGAAACTTAGCTTGATGAATTAAAACACATCAACTCCATTTTACTAGATTAAAAGAGAGAAAAAGATGTAAAACATGCAAAGCTTCAAAAGATAGTTGACTCTTGGTGCCAATCTGCACAAAAAGTCAGCCATTCCACCAGTCAACAGATCCCTGCACAAATCCAAGCATATCTTGGAGGGGATCTTGACAAAGCAGCTTCTATTGTTGAGATTAATAATTTTAAAGATGACTTGTCCACTCTTGGTGAACTTCCCAGCACTTTCATCCAGAAGGTAAATGGTAAGCTAGTCTCAACAAACAGGTTTGTCAAGCCTCAAAACACTGACAGCTTGTTTGAAAAATCCCCAAAAGCTGATGATGGAATGAGTTCTCCATTAAATCAGCCTGCTAAGTGCTCTGCTGATTCACACAAGCAGAAGAAAGGAAAAATGCTCAAACTATAGCTGTGGACACTAAACCTATTGACAAAACAGGCTCTGGGTCCAAAGCTGATGGTAACAGACCTGTTAATCCTTTTGATGGTAAACATTTTGAGAAAAAGTTTTCAAAAGGTAAGCAGCCTGCTTTCAACAAGGGTAAGTCTCATGTTGAAAGCAAATCTGCTGTGGTTTCAAATAAGTTTTCAAATCATAGTGGAAAACTGGTTATAAATGAAAATAAGTCTTTCAAAACCAGAAGCAGTGATTATGTTGATCGGCAGCATCAATCACATCTCAGTAAGGGCAAAGGCAAAGCCATTGCTCAACCTGAGAAATCTGGGAATAAGTTTCCCAAACCTGTGGAAGGTCAAAAACCAATCAAGCTTCCTGTATTTGACATCTGTCCTCCAAAAAAAGAGGAAAGAAGAAACAGGAAAAGTTGTTGCTATTGTGCCTTCCACCCAAACTATTGATTCATCTAAGAAATAGTAATAAGTTTCCTAAACCTGCTGACAGAATCAACAGAAACAATTCAGAATATGTTTCTGAAAGTTCTTCTTCCATAAAGGCTAAAAAGAGAAAAGGAGGTTGTAATTTCATTTTGGCTTCTACCCTCGGATGAAAGAAGTGCGCGGGTAGAGCAAGAAATGCTATAAATGTGGGAAGAAGACACACATGGCCAAAGACTGTCCTGAAACTGAGGGCATGAGGCCTGTTGACTCTGCTAGTTCCATCATTGCTAAAACAAGCAGTGTTGGAAGTAACTTAGTCAATGAAAGTGGTATCCAAACTGATACCATTCAAATATAAAATATTAGTGTGGATATCACTAACCCATTAACAAATGTTGAAAAAGTCGGAGAACTCATCACTATGATGAGTTCCCCTAAAAGTAACTAATGTTTTCCTATGACACTCTGCAGGACAAACAACCATCCCAGGTTTGGTACTTGGACAGTGGCTGCTCAGGACAAATGATAGGTTGCAAGGACTTGCTGAGTGATCTCAGGCCTGAAAAAGGGCCAAAAGTCACATTTTGTGACAATGTACAGGGATCCACTGAAGGATATGGAACTCTTAAATCTTGTGCTGCAGTGTTCAAAAGGGTAGCCTATGTGGTTGGGCTAAAACATAATCTTGTAAGCATAAGTCAACTTTGTGATGCTGGCAACAAGGTTAACTTTGATGAGCACCTGGGTTACATATTGGATCCCCAAGGCAAAGTTGTGCTGTGTGCTCAACAAAAGAAAGGTGTATATGTTCTGGACATGAAATCTACTGATCCCACAACAGAAACCTGCTTTCTCACAAGAACCAATGCAGACCTGAACTGGTTATGGCACAAAAGGCTGTCACACCTGAACTTCAAGAATATCAACAAACTCCGTAAGAAAGAGTTGGTAACAGGTTTGCCTTCTATGACCTTTGTTAAGGATAAACTCTGCACAGCTTGTGAGAAAGGCAAGCTGAGAAAATCATCTTTTAAATCCAAGCATAATTTTTCTATTGATACTCCTCTCTTCTTAATCCACATGGACTTGTTTGGACCAGTCAGTGTCCCAGAAGAAGATACACTCTGGTAATGGTTGATGAGTTCTCCAGGTTTACATGGGTGATCTTTCTGAAGAGCAAAGGTGAGGCTGCTAGAGAAATCATTGGATTTATCAAGAAGATGGAAATGCTGAACTCTGCTCAAGTGAAGCAGCTTAGAAGTGATCATGGTACTGAGTTCAGAAACAGTACCCTTGAGGACTTCTGTAAAGAAAGAGGGATCTCACAGAACTTTTCAGCAGTAAGAACTCCACAACAAAATGGAGTTGTTGAAAGGAGAAATAGAACCCTCATTAAAGCTGCTAGAACCATGTTGTGTGCATCTGGTTTACCTTCATCATTCTTTCCTGAAGCTGTCAACACTGCTTGCTTCACCCAAAACAGATCCTTGGTGGTAAAAAGGTTCAACAAAACTTCCTACGAGCTGCTCAAAGGGAGGAGGCCAAACATTAGCTACTTCTATGTGTTTGGATGTCCCTGCTTCATTTTGAATCAAAGGGACCAACTGGCAAAGTTTGAACCCAAAGCTGATGAAGGTGTGTTTTGTTGGATATTCTGCTATCTCCAAAGCCTACAGAGTATACAACAACAAGAGAAAGGTGATAGATGAATCTATCAATGTCACCTTTGAAGAGTCCAGGAGTGCCTCCACCAAAGTTGTTCCTGAATCAGTCTCAGGAGAATTCAGCTTTGATGATCTTATGCATACTAACAGTGAAGAGAAGGACTCAAAAGCATCCACTACATCAAGAGTGGAACCTGCTAACCATGATGGGCATGATGATGATTATGTTGATACACCCTGTGTGAATAAGTGTACTGACATAATTACAACTTCATGTCCTGAACCAATCAATGCTGATTTTCCTGGATCCTCTGCTGATATGTTCAACAATGGAGAGTCATGCTCAACAAGTGAACAGGCTCAATATATCAGTGTCTCTGAAAATCTTGAGAGCTGCTCAACAGGACCTGTTGAAAATGAAGACAACTCAGGAGAATCATCATTGAAGCAAGATCCTAAGTGGATCAGGTGTCACCCTAATGATCAAATAATTGGTGACATCAACAATGGGGTGCAAACAAGATGGGATAGCTTAGGGAACTTCTGTATGTTCTCTAGCTTTGTGTCCCTGATGGAGCCAAAGAAAGTGGATGAAGCACTTAAAGATGCCAATTAGATCACTGCCATGCATGAAGAACTCAATCAGTTTGAGAGAAACAAGGTATGGATGCTGGTCCCTGCTCCTAAAGGAAAAACTATAATTGGCACCAAATGGGTTTATAGGAACAAGATGGATGAGCAAGGTCATGTCATTAGAAATAAGGCAAGACTAGTTGCTCAAGGCTACAGAGAGGAGGAAGGCATTGACTATGATGAAACATTTGCTCTCGTGGCCAGGTTAGAGACAATTCGTTTGTTTCTAGCCTACGCTGCTCATAAGAGCATGAAGGTATTTCAGATGGATGTGAAGAGTGCATTTTTGAATGGGAAGTTACAAGAAGAAGTCTATGTCAAGCAGCCTCCAGGTTTTGAAAATGAACATCATCCAGGTTTTGTCTATAAGTTGGACCAAGCTCTCTATGGTCTAAAACTAGCCCCTAGAGCCTGGTATGACACTCTTACTGATTTCCTTTTGAGCAATGGTTATTCCAGAGGTAAAGTGGATACCACACTGTTCATAAAGAAGGTGAAGTCTGATATTGTGCTTGTTCAAATATATGTGGATGACATAATATTTGGTTCTACTAATGAGCAATTATGCAAGAATTTTTCATTACTCATGAAATCAAAATATGAAATGAGTATGATGGGAGAACTTACTTTCATTTTAGGATTACATGTTAAACAAACCTCAAATAGAATTTTCATAAATCAAAGAAAGTATACCTTAGATTGATTGAAAAAGTTTAAATTTGATCAAAGTTCTCCTATTAAAACCCCAATGGCAACCAATGTAAAGTTGGATGCAGATGCCAGTGGCAAAGCTGTTTCAGTAACAGCTTATAGAGGCATGATTAGGAGCTTGCTGTATTTAACTGCTATAGACCTAATATTATGTTTGCTACCTGTTTATGTGCTAGGTTCCAAGATGATCCAAAAGGATCACATCTAGCTGCTGTGAAAAGAATTTTCAGATACCTTAAGGGTACACCAGGTTTGGGTCTTTGGTATCCCAAAGACTCAAGCCTTGAGCTAACAGGTTATTCAGATTCTGATTTTGCAGGCTACAGGCTAGACAGGAAAAGCACAACAGGTGGATGTCAATTCCTTGGTGGTAAGTTGATAATCAGTTTCCACTTCTACTGCTGAAGCTGAATACATTGCTGCTGGAAGCTGCTGTGGGCAGATCCTATGGATGCAGCATCAGCTTGAAGACTATGGACTTGTATATAGGAAAACTCCTATTCTGTGTGACAATACAAGTGCCATAGCTATCTCCAACAATCCAGTGTTTCACTCCAGAACAAACCATATAGAGGTCAGACATCATTTCATCAGGGATCACATTCAGAAAGGTAATGTGGAGGTAAGCTTTATTTCCACAGATGAATAGTTGCAGACATTTTCACCAAGCCTCTTGATGAAAACAGGTTTAATTATCTGGTAAGCAAGCTGGGCATGTTAAATAAAACTGACTAGGTGTCCACACTGCTCTAAGTCATTATATGTCTCACACTGCTCAAGTTTCGCAGAACAGCTTAGACAGAACAGGCTATGCATATTCTATACTAAGCCTGATCTGATGATCAAACCTCCATCCTGCTCACTCTCTCAATCTGTCACACAAGACATTGTTTTGTAACTTGATCAGCAATTGAACACAACCTGTTCCTACATAGCTGAACAGGTTGAAGGCACAGCCTGAAGAGTGAACAGCTTATGATGACCCTGCTCATCACAAGTTCGAACAACAGCTTAGACTGTCAGTTTTAATTACCTTTCTTCACAATTAAGTTACTTAATTTTTGTTTTTAGTTAACTTAATTACTGCGGATAATGTGCGTTTACGTGTGTTAGTGATTAAAAAGGGCTCAAGTGATCTGACAACCGTTCTGACATGGACAACCGTTTTGTTTTCCGTTAACAAACATTTCAAATCAACCGCCCAAACATTTCTCTCTCATACCCACTCACATTCAAATCCTATAAATACCCCCTACTGTTTCATCTTCGTCTTCCTCACTACTTCCATAACTTCCAAAGAACCCTAACAACTCGACTAAGTGTCCAGTGCTACTACCTTCACTACTTCTCAAATGGCTCACCGAAATAACCCCTTTCTACCAGTATTTGTTGGTGCTGATGTTCAGAAACATCCCTCTGTCACCACAACGCTAACCCTGAAACCTACTAACTACCTTGCAAACCTAACCATCCCCAAAAATTATGTGGGAAAAGGCTACGAAGAAATGGTGGAGTTTCTGAAAGTTCACACCCTGAACTATGCCATGACTTCCACTCCTGGTGTCCTGTACCAGGAGATGGTGTATGAGTTCTAGTACACCAGTGCCTAATACCAAAGTCATTAGGGGAATAATACTCAAAGGGACTCAGACCATTGAGATCACTCGTCTGATCAGGGAAGCTCTTCGTCTCCCTGTCGCTGAACCCTATGATCAGCCACAGCCTGAAGATGAACAAATGAGGAATCTGCTACACTTCTGTGGTGTAGCAGAACCAAAAGTTGGAGCTACACTGTTTAGGAAGGATTTGTCTCCAACCTACAGTTTTTATTTGCCTCTGTGGTGATGTGCTTCAGCAGCAAAGTTGGTTCATTTGACCAACTAAGCCGTGATGAGATTCCTATAGTCCTACAGCTTGTGGATGAGACTACAATCAACATGGCCAGATGGATTTTGATGAATTTGAGGAATCTGGTGCAGCAGGAAACACGTCCAGCTACTGTTCATTATCCCAGATTTTTTAGTCTCATTTTCAAGCACGTTTGTGGTGAGCATCTGTATAACTCTCAGCCTTTACTACGTACTGCTGCATTTCGGGGCATAGGAAATAGAGTTTTCTACACTCCGGTTCTCCCAAATGAGCCTCCTCTATCTACTCCAATGAGGAGGTTGCTAGGATTGGTGGAAGGACCCTCTGATGTGAGGGTGGATCCAGAAGATGCTCCCAAAGGAAAATCCAAATCCAGGGTCAAGTTTGTCAAGAGGACCCTGGAAACGACTGAAGCTGGGCCTATCCACAAGAAGGCCAAAACAGTCAACCCTAAGTCTGCCAAATCAGCCTCTGTGGCTGAGGGGGAGCAGGCTTCTCAACCTGGTTCATTTGTTGAACCTGGTGCCTCTGTGGCACTTGAGACTATGGAACACGCCAACCCACCTGTTTCTGACCCAGTCTCCAAACCAGTCCAATCTGAACCACTCATCACCTCCCCACAATCACCCACCTCATCTCTCAAATCATACCAACGCAAATCCATTGCCAAAAAGAAACTAGCCAAACCAGCCCAAACCAGCCCCTCTGTTCCCTCTCAACAGGGTTCAGTTGAAAAAGAAGCACACACTGCTGCTTCTCCTATTTTGGGAGAAGCTTCAGAACATTTGGAGCCTACTTCACTCCAAAAAGAGTCCACCCAGAGTTAGCCTAGACCCTCTGGTTCCTCCCAATAGGAACCAGTTGTACATATGGAGACAGCCACATCAACTATTCCAGCCTCCCAACAGGCTCAGAATATTGAAAGACAGGAGTTCTCTCCACTCCATACTGAGTCCACACAGTCCCCACCGCATACTTCTTCACACCCTGAGTCTGCACGAGGTGCCCACACTACTGGATTAGACCATCCCGTAGCTCAGCCTCCAATCTATGCTCCTCATGATACATCTGTTGTACACCCAACAGTTGTTGAAGGACCAACCACCCAAGCTGATGAACCACAGGGAGCAGAACATCCCTCTGGTGAGGCTACTCCTTTTATGCAAACTCCATCAGCAGGTTTCACCACTGCTGATGTTGAAATGCAAATCCCATCTCCCCATGATGAGGTACCTTTAAACCAAGATGCTGTAGAGGGAACAACCCCTGGCCTTAATGAAGGTGCTGCAACACAAGCAGCATCTAAAAGGATACCAACCAGGCTATGGGGCTTCTCTCAAAAGTACCTTCTCGTTCTCCATCACATCCCCAAACACCAGCCTCATCCTCTTCATCTCATTCATCACCATCTACACAATCCAAACAGTCTACCCATACACCTTCATCCCCTAAAGATTTGCCTTTGAAGGATCAGCTTTCCTTGCTGACCAGCAAAGTTGGCTCTTTAGAAACTTCCATGTCTTCTCTACCCTCTCTAATTTCAAACTCTGTGTCTGAACAGCTCAAAGGATTCTTTGATGTGTTCAAGAATTCCTTTCCATCCACTCCTCAAACTGACACCTCCTCACAGCTGCTTGCACTTACTGCACAGCTGTAAAATATCTCCACTTCCCTCTCCTCAATTCCTTCACACCAACAGGACTCTGTGTCCTCCATGACAGCTATCTCCCAATAGCTGTCCACTCTCCTCACTACTTGCACTACTACCCTGCCTACCACCTTGGTCAGCCTAAACACTCTAATAGTCTCTCTATCAAATTCTGTGTCAGCAAACCTTGCTGATGTGCAGGACTCTGTTGAGTTACATCTTGCACAGCTTAAAAGTTTGCTATTCACAGCTTCTGACAGAGAAAATATTCTTAAGCTGAACTCTATAGCTGATTCCCAATCATCCTCTCTTCACACCTGTCTTTCCCAACTTGCAGAGGTGAAGGACAACCTGGCTTTCTTAGTGCATAGCCTGGGCGGTCCCAAACCTGCTGCCAAAACTGCTGCAAAGCCTGCTAAATTTGTTTCTTCAGGCAGACCAGTTGTTGAAGGTGCTGGTCCATCTTCTTCAAAGGGAGAGAAGTTGTCTGCCTCGAAGACTAAGTCTAAGGGGGAGAAAACTTCTTCTCCTAAGGAGAAATCAACATCTACTGGTCAAACAGAAGGTGCATGAGTAACAGGTTCAGGACCAGTTGAAGGTGCCTATCATCAACCTGAAGTTGTTTAGCCTACTCAGGCTGGATCTCCAAACCCTACACAATCTAAGGGGGAGGAATTCATTCCTGAGGACATGCCAAGCAGCAGAAGGAGGCATCTTATTCTAGAGGAAGAAGAAGAAGAAAAGGAAGACATTCCTGAAGCTGTTACCATTACAACAACCAAAGGAAAGGGAAAAGCAGCTTTTGACCATGACTGCCAAAAAGCAGCAGAGCTAAAATTTGACAAAGTCAGGGCTAAGGAAATGGGTCTTCCCATGGAAAAGTATTATGAGTTCAGAGATGAACAACTCAAAGCGCTGGAAAAGATAAGAAAAGAAGAAGCCTCTGCCAAAGCTGCCAGGTCCTTTGCACTACAAGAGGCAAGCAAAATCAAAATGCCCCCTTTGAATGTGCAAAGGAAAGTGCTGGAAGCTGCTAAAAAATCAGCTGGTGAAAAGGAAGGTGAACAGGAAAAGGGTGCTCTGGTCTCTGTGGCCAAGCCTAAGCAAGCATCCTCTGCAAAGGCCCAGTTCCACTTTGTCAACCTGGCAAAGAAAAAGTTCCTTGATGTTGCTGAAAGAAGGCTAGCCAAGGAAGCAATTGTCAAAGCTATCCCCACATCAAGAAAAGGCAAACAGTGGAAATTGCAAATAACCAGAACGGGTGCAACAGGCTCAGAACTGGAGACTTATGACTACACTGATGTTGCACAAATGGGATACAGGGAACAGGTTGAGCTGGCAGTTGCCCTGAGCCAGTCTAAGTCTGAAACGGGTAAGACTATCAGGGCATATGTCAAGAAACTGATGGAGAGAGTGAAAGACCTTGGCCTGATCTCAAAAGAAGTAAGTGATGGTGTCTCTGTGACTTACCCCAAGATAAAGGCCAAGAGGACCAGAAAGGATTCTGAGCTGGAGGAACTCCTCATCTTGATTGAACAAGGTGATTATGATGTTGAAATCAAAGGAGTTTACCACAGCCTGCCCAAAGGAGTTGAATTTGAAGATGGCAAGGTGATTGAAGAACCTGAGTTAGGGGCATTTTTTGTAGATCTCATAACACAAAAGAAGTGCTTTCGAAGAGCATCAGACCTATAAAAAGTGGGTCACAAACAGCGTGCAGTCTTCAGACTTGCAAACTTCTTCAGGCAATCCAGCAAGTGGAGAGCAGCCATCTGGGACCAACTCAGAGGCTTTTATGAGAGAGGAGAGCTTCAAGATCCCAACTTTATGTTTCTCAGAGTTGAATTCAAGATCTGGAGGAAATAAGGGATGAACTTGAAAGAATGTCTGAAGATGGACTGCCACCACTAATGCAGTGAAGTCCATCTACTATCTGAGTAGGTGAAGAATGAAAGTTGTCCATCTGTTGGACAGGCTTGCCATTATCTGCTCCTGACATCAACAGTCCAAATTGTTGAACTCTTGTGTACATTAGTTGTACTTAGTTACATCAGTTGTAACTTTTCTTATTTACATCAGTTGTAATATACACGAGTACATTAGTTGTACTTTTGTAAAAACATGTGTTGTTTATGTAATCAAAAATCAGTATATATAAACTGATCTTTTACTTTACTTTAATGTTGTAATTTTATTTCAGCAAGATGTACTGTAAAATGTATAGTGATTATTGATTAAATCAGCTCAGACTGATTATTGCAAATAGGGGGAGATTGTTAGGCACAAAAAGGCCTCAGTCAAACCTGCTCTACATATTAGGGGGAGATTTTTAATCAAACCTGTTTGATGCACTTGAAGGTATAATTTAGGGTCTGTTTTATGCCTTATTGAAACCTGAAAAGTGATTTGCAATATCAGCCAAAGCTGTTTACCATGTTGCATTTGTTCTAACAAAGGCAGTTTGTCCAAGCTGTTCAGTCTGCTGAACAGGCTGGACATAAACTGTGTACGCTGCTCTGTTCTGTTGAGCAGCTTGGATAGTTTACAAGTGTTCTGTTCTTTGTGAACAGAACTTGTTCTTTGTGAACAGGTTAAATACTTTATGGAATATGTTTCCAAGTCCTCATGTATTGTTTTTTGCTACAAGATCAGTTTACAAGTCGAAGACGAAGTGGAAAACAGAAACTGCACAGCCTGCCTACGCTGTTCTGTTACATGAAGACAAACGGATATCTGAAAAGGGTGACAGACCTTTTCTTATATCAAAATGGCCTTAGCAAAAGAAGAAAGATGGAAAGTTGACATTCCTCTTTTGGTTAAAGCCTTATGCAACAGTGACAAAAAGAAAAAGACAAAGATTCTGCCATATGAAGACAAATCTGCTTTATCAGAATGTGCAGAAAGGTGTCTTCTCTTTTTGGAAAGACATTCCACTATCTCACCGTCCAATGAAGAAGCTTCACTGAGATTCTCAGTGAGAGTATTAAAGGAAGATTCTAAGGATTGTGAAAATCATCATCCAAGAGTGTGAAATCAGATCGTGCATTAAAGTGTGTTTTTCATGCATGCAAGTCTGCTTGAATATAACAGTACGTGTGTCTAAGTTGTTCTTATTCAAGCTGTCCATCTGAGTCTTGTAAAATCAGTGAGTACATCTAAGTGAGTGTAATCATTGTATCTAGTCTGAGTGAGTCTTAGATTAGTTAAACAACTGTTGTATCTGTCATCTCAGCTTGAACCTTTCCGCAGTCAAGCTTGTTTGTAATTAACACTTGTTGATAATATACACAAACATTGAGAAAAGAGTGTTGAGTTTTTAAAAAGATGTATTCACCCCCCCCCCCCCTCTCCTCAGCTTAGAACAATACACTAGGGAAACCTTTTGGGACCTACAAAAAGAGTGTTGAGTTTTTAGTTAGCTGTATTCACCCCCCCCCCCCTACAGCTTAGAACAATACACTAAGGGAAGCGTTTTGGGACCTACACATTCCCTAGTGATTTAAAGCTATTTAGGTTCAATCAATACCAGATTCTGTCCATTTAAATTCGTTTTTTTGTCTTGAATAAATATGGGTTTTCATATCGGTTTGGTCCATTTTTGAATGATTGTTACGTGTTTTGGTATATTTTAAAGACTTAATAGTGTTTAAAATAATTTTCCAATCATTTAGAAACTATTATTAGGCCAAAATCTGCTACTTGTAATTCTGGAAAATTTCTGAAAATTTCATAACTGTTGCTTTTCGGATCCCATTTCAGACCATTCGGGACCCTATTTCGGACTATTTCGGACCTTAGTTCGGTCCACTTCAAACCACATTTAGGTGCACTTCGGACCAATCTTAACTTCAGACTATCCGAAGTTTTGATCAAGTAATTTTAAAACACTTAATTTAACTTGTGCTTTCCCCTGTAATTTCATTTCGGACCATCCGAACTTTGATCCCAATCCGAATTCGGTATTCCCATTTGAAAGATTTTTTCCAAGTGTTCATCCGAAATTTGTACAGTTCATCCGATTCGATCCATCCGAATTCGGTCCATCTGATCATGGTCAAATAGAATTAGGTCCCATCTGTAATCACTGTTCATCCGAACTCGGTCCCATCCGAAGTCACTGTTCATCTGAACTCGGTCCCATCCGTAATTACTGTTCATCCGAACTTCGTACCATCCGAGGTACTGTTCATCCGAAGTTCAGCTAATCTGAATCCAGTTTCCACCTTCAAGATCTCATTCTTTCATATAAACACTATAAATCATGTCTAGAGAAGCCCTTATCCTAGGATCCGAGAACAGACCACCTGTTCTGTATCCGGATGAATATGAGCAATGGAAGTCCCGATTTCTCAAGTTTGTCGGTATGCAACCAAATGCCCACCTTATGCTCCAATCGATTTCCGAAGGCCCAGTTATCTATTATTTGGAAATTGCTGCAAGACCCGAAGCCGACCCACCTGTTCTCGCATCTAAAGTTGAACGTGAACCTGCAAATGAGGCAGAGCAAGACAGGCAACATGCTGACAAAAAGGCTGAATATCTGATCTACCAAGCCCTGCCCACTGATATCTTTGTAGGTGTAGACAGCAAGATGTCCGCTAAGGAAATGTGGGATGAACTAGAGGTTCAGATGCTAGGGCCCGACTTAGACGACAGTGCCAAGATTAAGAAGGCAAAGGCCAAGTTTACCGAGTTCAGGGCCAAAGACGGGAAGTCACTACAGGCCACGTTCACCAGATTCTGTGCAGTTCTAAATGAATTCAACAAACTGCACATTAAGAAAGACAAGGATGACATCAACATCCAGTTCTTTGCTGCCTTAGCCCCTAAATGGCAAGTCGCATGCCGGGCAGTGAGAAGAGTATTGGACATCCCCAATGTGTCTATCAATGTGGTTTTTAAGGAATTGAAAAAGTATCAGGGTGATGTAGACCATCAGAAGCAGATGACCAATCAGTTAGCATCCTTGTTACTATCTGCCAATACGGGCATTAAACCAACTGATTCTCTGGCCCTGATATCCAACAAGAACCTCCCGATAGCCTCCTATACTCAGGATTCATCATCATCCCAGTGCCGATATGCTACTCCTCCTCGTGAGATTTTAGATGAAGAAGAAGCGGCAATTCAAGAACAAATAGCCTTATGGACTAATCGTCTACAAGAACGACGTTTTTCCAATAAGACTAACAATCAACTCCACTACGAAACCGGCCCGAGGAGGTATTCAGATGATCAGAGAGATGACTATCACCGAGACGACAGGAGGGATGATTATAGGAGGGATGACAGGGATGACAGAGATGACAGACGATATGACGACAGACGGGACTATCGGGATGACCACCGTCATGAAAGGCGAGACGATAGGAGAGATGATCGCATGGATGATAGACGCGATTATGACCGTAGGGATGATCGTCGGGAGGATAGACGAGATGACCGACATGATGATCGAAGGGACTATGATCGTCGGGACAACAGAAGGGACAACAGTCGAGAACCTCGCCGTGCCGACAAGAGGCCGGTTGAGAGGAGAGATGAAAGGCCAAGAGCTGAAGAGCCAAAGGGAAATCAAGAACGTCTATGCTACAAGTGCGACAAACCGGGCCACATTGCTTGGGAATGCAAAAATAAGTATGAAAGGGACGTTGGTTATTACGAGCGGTAGCTGGTGGCCGCCAAGAAGAGGACTGATGCTATGGCTCTGGTTGCCCAAGAAGATAATTGGGATGATGCGGATACTGATGAAGACGATGATAAGGGTATGAAAGGGTGCATGGCGGATTGTAATGGATTGGCTGACTACGCCACAACGTCCGATTCTGGTATATGGATTCGGGTTGTTCCATGCACATGACTGGGAGAAGAGAATTGTTGTCCAATATAGTAGAACAATACCGTGGGACAGTCAAATTCGGGAACAGTCACCATGCTCACATAAAAGGATTCGGGGATTTAGTCTTAAATAATCTAGTCATCAAGGATGTTGACTATGTTGAGGGATTATCACATTATCTGTTTAGCATAGGTCAGCTCTGTGATAAAGGGTTGGAAGTAACGTTTAGGGCTAAGAATTGTAGTGTTAAGTGTATGGATGGTAAAGAAATTTTAACCGGTTCCCGTAACTCTAACCTTTAGACCATAGATGTAGCTAAGCTTATGGTTAAGGATAGCACCTGCCTTCTGTCAAAAGCCTCGTCAAAAGACTCTTGGTTGTGGCATCATGGGCTATCCCACTTAAACTTTGAAAACATCAACAAGCTGGCTGCTAAACAACTGGTGAAAGGACCCCAAAACTGAAATATGAAAAATATCATATGTGTGGAGCATGTGAGAAGGGCAAGATGAAAAGATCTTCTCACAAACAAAACCCGAACCATCATCGAAGAGAGTGTTGGAGTTACTTCATATGGACTTATGCGGACCAATGAGGACCCAAAGCATAAATGCAAATCGATATGTGTTAATTATCGCTGACGATTACTCACGATATACCTGGGTTAAATTCTTGCAATCCAAGGATGAGACAGCTCAAGAAATCATCGATTCTATAAAGAGTGCCGAAACCCAACAACAACTGTCCGTTCAATCAATCCGATCTGACAATGGCACGGAATTCAAGAATTCGGTAGTAGAGGGCTTCCTTCGATCCAAAGGTATTCAGCATCAATATTCTGCTGCTAGAACACCTCAACAAAATGGAGTCCTAGAAAGGCGTAACCGTACTCTTGTGGAAGCTGCATGTACAATGCTGACTTATTCAAAGCTACCTCCATTCTTGTGGGCCGAAGCCGTGTCAACAGCTTGCTACACGCCGAATCGCTCCATAATCCATAAGCATTTCAATAAAACTCCATATCAACTCTTCTTGAATAAAGTACCTTTTTTCAAGTACTTACGTATGTTTGGTTGCAGGTGCTATGTGCTTAATGACAAAGACAACCTCGAGAAATTCAATGAGAAAGTGGATGAAGCGATCTTCATTGGATACTCATCCAACTCGAAGGCATATCGTGCATTCAACACTCGAACCAGGACAATCAATGAAAGTGTGCAAGTCACATTTGATGAATTGGCTGAACTGGCACCCGAAGTTGATCATTCAGGACCACACATCACACCAATGCCTGGAGACTCTTTTTCTCAATCTACTTCTTTTTCACCTTCTGATTTAGTTAATTTATTTGATCCTTTTTATGTAGAATTCTTTGGTCTTATTTAATGTTTCTAATGTTTCTTCTACTATAGGTAACACATCCAACAATTCAACTGCACCACAAATTCTATCTGATGCATCTTCATCCACTTCATACCCACATCCATCAACTTCATCCACTGATACATTTGCAGCTGAATCTACTACAGAAAAACCATCGCACATCATGCCAAACATCCTTCCTTCACCGGAACACATTGAACCCGAACCGGAACCAGAGGTACCTTCACTAGAAACCATTGACCATGAATCATCCTCCATTCCCACTCTCACCACTGAGATTCCATGTCGTTCGCCCCTTCCACACGAGAAAAAATGGACCCAAAGTCACCCAACCGATCAAATCATTGGTGATGTCTCAACCAGTGTCCAAACCCGTAGGGCATCTGCTAATGAATGTCTCTTTGCATCATTCCTTACTATGATAGAGCCAGCTCATGTGGATGAAACCTTGAAAGATCCGAACTGGATTGTTGCAATGCAAGAAGTGCTCAACCAGTTTGAACAGCTCCGAGTATGGCGGTTAGTTCCCAAGCCCAAAGATCGAATAATTATCGGAACGAACTGGATCTACAAGAACAAACGAGACGAAAACGGCATCGTGATAAGAAACAAATCGAGACTTGTAGCCAAAGGCTACCGAAAACCAGAAGGGATAGATTATGACGAGACCTTCGCTTCAGTTGCACGGATTGAAGCTATCAGAATCTTCTTGGCGTACGCGGCACACAAAGACTTCAAAGTGTACCAGATGGACGTCAAGACAGCCTTTCTTAACGGTGAACTTAATGAAGAGGTGTACGTTGAACAACTACAAGGATTTGTTGATGCACATAAACTGACCATGTTTATTTGCTAGACAAAGCCCTCTATGGTTTGTAACAAGCATCTCACGCATGGTATGATAGTCTCTCTAACTTTCTTATCTCTGATGGTTTCAGCAAAGGTGTGGTGGACACAACACCGTTCACAAAAAAGGAAGGCCCGCACATAATGCTAGTTCAAATATATGTCGACGAAATTATATTTGGATCTATTGACTTAAATGTTTTGATGTAAAAAAATGTATATAAATCAAAACAAATATAATATTTAATTTAAACCGAATTAATAATGTAACAAATCTTAAAATCTAACGAATTAAATACTAAGTTTATATATATTCCTTAAAAATGTATAATGAAATCAAAATATATTGACGTAAAGAAATTGTTAGCCCTAAAATAGTGTATAATTAAATATAATAAAAGTCTAGGTTCAATTTATAATTAGGAATAGTTTAATTCGGAGGAAATCTTAATTTCCAAGACTTTAAGGGGAGTGTTTGGACAAACCCCCAAAGTAAGCTTAGGTATATATAGTATTATTCTCCTAGGGTTTTAGAAAGAAGTGAAAGAGGAGCCTCCACCTAGAGTGTGTGTTCTTGAGTGTGAAATTCCTAGAGATTGAGTGTCAAAATTCTCTCTTGTAATTTTCATATTCTTAATACAAATCATTTGATTATTGTGTTTGAGTGCAAAATATACTGGGAATCAAAGTTGTCAATTGGTATCAGAGCAAGAAGATTGGATTTAAACTTGAAATCTCAGATTTGTTTGTGTTCTTCACAAAAAACGTCATGAAATTGGGCTGAAACTTCAAAAAATCACCGAAAATTCATACGATGTCCGTTTAATCTGATTTTTGGATATGTTATGCGAGTATATGCTAGAAACATCCTATCAAAATTTCAGAGGCTAACTCCAACTATCGAGGGAGTAATCTCAATTTTACTATTCAGGTCATTTTCGGTTACGTTTTTGTGATTATATTTTTGATTTGAGTGATATACTTGTTGAAATGATCTGAAATTTTGCATGAATGATCTTATATGTTAGATAATCTGTTCTGGAAATTTTCATGATCTAATTTGAAATATCCAAGGAGTAATTACATTTTTTAAATCTAATTGTTCTTCGTGTTCTTCGCAAAAATCAATGGTTTTGCTCTTAATTCTATATTAATATTCTGTTTTTGTTTGGTTTTCTATTCCATAATCATATGTCACATCCTTGCTTTAAAACACACTTGTTTATCCCAGGAATAATGTTAAATGCATAAAGCTAAATAAAATATTACAATAAGTCATGCACTACACGTGCTACAAGGTTACAGTACTAAGTTGCTAAAAACATCACAATTTAAATAAAAGCAGCTACCCAGAACCCAAGGCATCATAAGGCTATACCACTAGCTGAAAGTGAGCTAAGTCTTCTGGGTTGATCAGAAAATAGACCTAAGCAGAAGGTCCAGCTTGCTCTTTACCTTTTCCTGTAAAAATTGTGAGTAGCAACTGTAAGCTAATTGCTTAGTGAGTAAACAGATATTCAAGAATGCATGTAAAATATGAGGCGAAAGTGCCTATAAAGGCTGTTATGCTTGCTTGCTTGCTTGCTTGCTTGCTTAATACCCAGAAAGAGTGCTGCACAATTGAGACATTTCACGCAGAAAGGAGATGCCGCCACTAGGGGTTTACCGCTGACAGATGATCAATCTGTGATGCGGGGCTAGCTACCCGCATAATGCTCAAGGGATAGAGGTGAACATCAGAATTGCTTGCTCGCTAAATATAATGCTTATGAGATTCACAAAGAAACGCTAACACAAAGGTTGCTGTATAGTATGCAGAACAATAAACAGATAGCAGATAAATATGCATATTAATAGATCAAATGTAAGTTCCGGCTAAGCTGGGCATCACCTGTACCACAGTGTTCGCCTTCACTCACAAAAGTCTATTGAATTCCAAAGAAATCATATAGAAGTAATTTATGTCTCAATTTCATATAAAACATGTAAACAAGAATAACTGTTACTCACAGTAGTGAAAATGCTTTGAAATGCTCTGAAATACTTTATCGGGCTTATTTACGCTTTAAATTGCTTTATAATGCTTGCACTTGCTTATCTAGGCTTTAATATATTCTGGCACTGGCTTTGACTCGCAACTGGGCTAAACAGCTTATGTATAATATCTGAAGTTTAATATTACAGAACATGTGCTAAATTAATAATGCTAGCTCAATATTCCAACATCTATAAGCCATAACTTCTAGCTAAATATTTTGCTATTTATTTTGCTAATTTATGCGTTGCTCCTTAATTTTATCAATTAAATTCGAATTTAGGGAACAGATTCGAACACATAGTTCCAAATTCGAAGACAGATTCGAACCAGGGGTTAGATTCGAACCTCATTCGAATCTGAGGATAGATTCGAAGCCCATATCTCGAATCTAGCTCTATTCGAGCTTGTTCTTGGTATTTCGAGTCTGTTCTATGCATACTCGAGTTTGTTCATAAACTACAGCTTTAACCATGCATTTTCAAGCCTTAAATCCATAAATAAGCTAAGTAATAAGCCTCGATTTAGTTACATTATACATAATCTAACAGAATCAGGCTAAAACTCAAGCTAAATGGCTTAAAAATCGAACCAAAAATGAATTATGAAGCTTCCTTCAAAAACCCAAAAATGCAGAATACGAAAATGGCCATTCTTACCTCGAATTCGTATCAAATCTCACATGCAATGGTAGATCTGCGTAGTATTCCTCGAGATCTTTCCGATGACGTATAGAACTCGAGATTTGGCCGGTCGGTTTGAGAGAAAAGTTAGAGAGAAGTTCGGGTTCTAGAGAGAGGAGCTCTGGAAATGCTAGACGGGTTTTGCAAAAGTGAGAAAATGGAGCACCCAACTCCTATTTATACTAAATCTCGAAATTACATCACTTTACGCAAATTGCTCAAAATTACTAAAAATAAAAATGCAAATAAAAAGCAAGGTGTTATAGTATGAGCTCACCACGCTTGCACTTCGTCCTCGAAGTATCTATGGCTCAAACAGATGCCGATATCGAACTCTCATGTCTTGCTCAGATTCCCAGGTCTGAGAAGTTCCGTGAGAAGTCCTCCATTGCACCAACACCATTGCTACTTCTCTATTCCTCAACTTCTTCATCTTTGTTTCTAGAATAACTTCAGGCTCGTCACATTGCAGCTTTTCATTAATCTTGTAAGTTAGATGATCGGCCCACTTTTCTTTGTCATCTTCTTTGCACTTCCTTAATTGCGAAACGTGGAATACAGGGTGTATGTTGGACAGTTCGCTCGGCAAGTCCAACAGATAAGATTGAGTTCCAACACGCTCGGTGATCTTGAAAGGACCAACAAATCGTGATGCTAACTTGCCACGCTTGCCGAATCTGAATACACCTTTCATCGGTGAGACTTTCAATACAACATAGTCGTCCTTCTGAAATTCCAATGGCTTACGACGTCGGTCATGATACGATTTCTGTCGGTATTGAGCAGTTTCCAATCGTTGACGTATGATTCGGATCTTCTCATTTGTCTGCTGAAATAACTCGGGACTGGCGATTGGTGCTTCACCGGCTTCATGCCAACACGTAGGAGTTCGGCACTTGCGTCCGTATAAGGCTTCGAAAGGTGCGGATTTGATGGATGAGTGATAACTATTGTTATAAGAAAATTCTGCTAACGGCAAGTGGTCGTCCCAACTACCGCTAAACTCAAGAACACATGCCCGCAGCATGTCTTCGAGTGTAAGGATCGTACGCTTACTCTGGCCATCAGGCTGCGGATGATACACTATGCTCATTCTGATCTTGGTGCCTAATCCATCTTGTAAAGCACTCCAGAACCTCGAAGTGAACCGGCTGTCGCGATCTGAAACAATAGACAGAGGTACTCCGTGTCGAGTAACGATCTCGTCGATATACAACTTAGCCAATTTCTCCAATGAGTAGTTCTCGCGAATTGGAATGAAATGAGCGACTTTGGTTAGAGGGTCCACAATCACCCATATTGCATCGTGCTGTCTTCGCGTAGTAGGAAGCTTCGTCACAAAGTCTATCGTTATGTGATCGAACTTCCACTCGGGAATCGGCAGAGGCTGTAGACTGCCATAAGGCTGCTGATGCTCCGCTTTGACCAATCGACATGTAACACAATTATCAACATATTGGCCTACGTCTCTTTTCATACCGGGCCACCTATACTCGGCTTTTAGATCGTTGTACATCTTGGTGCTGCCGGGATGTACCGAGAAGTTAGAACAGTGGGCTTCCGAAAGAATTTTCTGCCGAACATCACCAAATTTCGGAACCCGAGCTTTAAGCTACGAGGGCTATCAGTTAAGAACTGAAGTTGCCCTTTCATGTCCTCAGAGTTGAGGTTTTCTTCTTTTAGAGCTTCGGCTTGAGCAACAAGGATTTCATCGATCAAAGTTGATGAAAACAAAGTATGGGTCAAGGTATAAAGACATTTAGCAGAGTAGGATTTACGACTCAATGCGTCGGCCACCACATTCGCTTTGCCTGGGTGATATAGAATATCACAGTCATAGTCTTTGATGAGTTCCATGGAGCGTCGCTGGCGCATGTTGAGCTGCTTCTGACTGAAAATGTACTTAAGGCTTTTGTGATCCGTATACAGCTGACATTTGGTGCCGTAGAGATAATGTCGCCATGTTTTTAACGCAAAAGTCACAGCAGCAAGTTCAAGGTCATGAGTCGGATGACTCTTTTCATGATCCTTAAGTTGGCGAGAAGCATATGCTATGACTCTGCCTCTTTGCATCAAAACACACCCAAGCCCTTGATATGAAGCATCGCTGAAGACCACAAAGTCATCATTGCCTTCGGGTAAGGCCAGAATAGGTGCTTCGGTGAGTTTCTGTTTTAAAGTTCGGAATGCGTTCTCTTGAGCTTCTTCCCAAATAAAGGGAACATTCTTGCGAGTAAGAGATGTAAGAGGCATGGCTAGTTTTGAGAAGTCCTTAATGAATCGACGGTAGTAACCCGCCAATCCCAAGAAACTTCGGATCTCAGTAGCTGATTTGGGAGCTTCCCAATTTTGAATGGCTTCTATCTTAGAAGGATCCACAGAGATTCCTTCACCAGATATCACATGACCAAGGAATTGTATCTGATAAGATACAAGATTTGCAAGTTAACGGTGAGCATGAAATTTAAGAAAAGATAAGCTTAAAAATTGAATAAATCGAGATTGCAAGCACCTGTCGCAACCAAAATTCGCATTTAGAGAACTTGGCGTAAAGTCGCTCTTTGCGCAGCAACTCTAGCAGCTCTCTAAGATGCACAGCATGCTCAGCTTCAGTTTTCGAGTAGATGAGAATATCGTCTATAAAGACGATAACAGACTTATCGAGCATTGGTCTACAAACGCGGTTCATCAGATCCATGAATGCCGCAGGAGCATTTGTAAGACCAAAGGGCATAACAAGAAACTCGTAATGCCCATATCTAGTACGGAAAGCTGTTTTGGGGACATCTTCTTCATGAACTTTGAGCTGATGATACCCAGATCTAAGATCGATCTTCGAAAAGTAACTGGCTCCCTGAAGCTGGTCGAAAAGGTCGTCTATTCTGGGCAACGGATATTTATTCTTTATTGTTACCTTGTTCAACTCCCTATAATCAATGCACATCCGGAGAGTCCCATCTTTCTTCTTAAAGAAAAGAACAGGAGCTCCCCAGGGAGATGAACTTGGTCGTATGAATCCCTTGTCAAGCAATTCTTGCAATTGCTTCATCATTTCTTGCATCTCAGCAGGTGCAAGTCTATAAGGGGCTCGATCAATTGGTGCCGCGCCGGGCACTAAATCAATTCTGAACTCCACCTGACGCTCTGGCGGGAGTCCAGAGATGTCCTCGGGAAAGACATCGGGAAACTCGGAGGCTATCGGAACCTTGGCTAATGCTTTCTTTTCAGACTTAGCATCTATCGCATATGCTAAGTATGACATGCAACCCTTAGCTATATGCTTCCTAGCTTTGACTACAGAAATTAAGCATATATCACCTGTCTTTCTGTCACCGTAGATGCAAATATTGCGGCCATCCGGAGCAGTGAGCTTTATCAACTTCTTCTTGCAGACAATGTTGGCGTCATGATGATCGAGCCAATCCATACCGACGTCGAATTCATGAAAGTCCATCGGAATAAGATCCAGTTGAAATGTGCAGTTGTCAAGCAGAATGATGCAGTCACGGTATATTTTATCGGCAGACACACTTACATTACTAGCCGTTTCAATATCAAAGATCACAGGCAGGGTAGTCGGTGCAATTTCAAGTTTAGATGCAAATGAATTTGATATGAAGGAACGGTTGGCTCCTGAATCAAAAATAACTCTAGCAGGTACGGAGTTAACGAGAAACATACCAGATACCACATCTGGTATTTCCTTTGCTTGCTCGGCTGTGATTTGGAATGCGCGATTCTGACTCCGAGCTGGCTCGTTACGGCGGCTAGAACCTCCTCGCGATGTGCTATGTCGGGCCGGTTGATTTTGCCTTTGCTGTTGTTGCTGATGTTGTTGCTGAGGTCGGTATTGCTGTTGCTGTAATCGCGGATGATGCTCTGCACTCGGGTAAATTATGCTGAACGGATGCGTACATGCATGCTCGTTATGTCCAGGGCGTAAACAATTGTTGCAAACTTTAACTTTGTTAGGACATTTTTCACTGCTATGTCCTATTTCATCGCACACGTAGCACCTCACATCATTGGGGTTACAACGCGCAATGTGTGACTTCTGACATCGGCGACACTGCCTCGGCTCAGAATGTACCGCATAAGATCGAGTTTGCTGTGCCGGAGGTGAGCTGAACTGTCGGTACTGAGACTGCTGTGGCTGAGAATATCTGGATGAAGATCCAGAATAGCTTCCAGTGCGCGATTTCTTGGGCGGTGATGGACATGTCGGGTTGATAGATGAAGCAGGAACTCCTCCAGCTCGAATAAAGTCCTGCTCGAGAATTCGAGCAGCTTCAACACAGTCAGCATAATTGGTATATCCCCGGTGCTTCAAGAACTTCTGGTACTCGGGATGCAGACCCATCAGAAAACGGTCGATCTTTCGCTCTTCAGTAGCGACTTGATAGTCAGACAGCAAGCTTAGTCGGGTGAATTCAATCTCATACTCAGTCACCGATTTGGTTCCCTGAGTAAGAGACATCAGCTTCTCTTCTAAACGCTTCTTTTCATCAGCTGGGCAGTACTGACGAAAGAAGATAACTTTGAATTCATCCCAAGATAGGGACTTAATCCAGTTGGCTCCGTGCATGTTCTCCTGAGACCTCCACCACATGACAGCGCCTCCCTCGAACAATGTAGTAGCAAAGCTGACCTTGGATTCTTCAGCACAGTCACTAATGAGAAAAATCCGCTCGATGCCAGTGATCCACTCAAGCGCTTCGATCGAATTTGCAGCACCCTTGAAGGGTTGAGCTCCACAAGCTTTGAAATAACGAAAGTTGCAGCCCTTAGGAGGGACTACAGGGGCTTCCTCCTCGTCGGTGTCGTCGTTGTGGCGTCCAGTGTAATCATGTTGTTGTTTCCTACGCTCTTCTCTGCGCTTAGTTTCGGCTTCATCCCGAGCACGAAACTGTTCTTGCAAGAACTTAGCTTGACGCTCGTTGTTCTCGTTAAGCATAGTTTGCATAATTTGCATGATCTGTTCAGGAGTGAGTCCACCTACAGCTCCTTCACCAGATCCAGACATGTTCCGAAATTATATAAATAATACTTGCATAAGAATAGGCATAACTCCTATTCTACCCCATTTCCCAATTCCTAAAGCAAAGTCAAAGCCTATCTCAGGTCAAGTTAAAGCCTAGACATTCGAAGCTAATATATTTGCTTAAAAGTTTGAGTCCAAGTGTTATTGCTAACACTTCAATCCCTCAAACTAATGCTCTGATACCATCCTGTCACATCCTTGCTTTAAAACACGCTTGCTTATCCCAGGAATAATGTTAAATGCATAAAGCTAAATAAAATATTACAATAAGTCATGCACTGCACGTGCTACAAGGTTACAGTACTAAGTTGCTAAAAACATCACAATTTAAATAAAAGCAGCTACCCAGAACCCAAGGCATCATAAGGCTATACCACAAGCTGAAAGTGAGCTAAGTCTTCTGGGTTGATCAGAAAATAGACCTAAGCAGAAGGTCCAGCTTGCTCTTTACATTTTCCTGTAAAATTATGAGTAGCAACTGTAAGCTAATTGCTTAGTGAGTATACACATATTCATGAATGCATGTAAAATATGAGGCGAAAGTGCCTATAAAGGCTGTTATGCTTGCTTGCTTAATACCCAGAAAGAGTGCTGCACAATTGAGACATTTCACGCAGAAAGGAGATGCCGCCACTAGGGGTTTACCGCTGACAGATGATCAATCTGTGATGCGGGGCTAGCTACCCGCATAATGCTCAAGGGATAGTGGTGAACATCAGAATTGCTTGCTCGCTAAATATAATGCTTATGAGATGCACAAAGAAACGCTAACACAAAGGTTGCTGTATAGTATGCAGAACAATAAACAGATAGCAGATAAATATGCATAGTAATAGATCAAATGTAAGTTCCGGCTAAGCTGGGCATCACCTGTACCACAGTGTTCGCCTTCACTCACAAAAGTCTATTGAATTCCAAAGAAATCATATAGAAGCAATTTATGTCTCAATTTCATATAAAACATGTAAACAAGAATAACTGTTACTCACAGTAGTGAAAATGCTTTGAAATGACTTGCTCGGGCTTATTTACGCTTTAAATTGCTTTATAATGCTTGCACTTGCTTATCTAGGCTTTAATATATTCTGGCACTAGCTTTGACTCGCAACTGGGCTAAACAGCTTATGTATAATATCTGAAGTTTAATATTACAGAACATGTGCTAAATTAATAATGCTAGCTCAATATTCCAACATCTATAAGCCATAACTTCTAGCTAAATATTTTGCTATTTATTTTGCTAATTTATGCGTTGCTCCTTAATTTTATCAATTAAATTCGAATTTAGGGAACAGATTCGAACACATGGTTCCAAATTCGAAGACAGATTCAAACAGGGTTAGACTCGAACCAGGGGTTAGATTCGAACCTCATTCGAATCTGAGGATAGATTCGAAGCCCATATCTCGAATCTAGCTCTATTCGAGCTTGTTCTTGGTATTTCGAGTCTGTTCTATGCATACTTGAGTTTGTTCATAAACTACAGCTTTAAACATGCATTTTCAAGCCTCAAATCCACAAATAAGCTAAGTAATAAGCCTCGGTTTAGTTACATTATACATAATCTAACAAAATCAGGCTAAAACTCAAGCTAAATGGCTTAAAAATCGAACCAAAAATGAATTATGAAGCTTCCTTCAAAAACCCAAAAATGCAGAATACGAAAATGGCAATTCTTACCTCGAATTCGTATCAAATGTCACATGCAATGGTAGATCCGCGTAGTATTCCTCGAGATCTTTCCGATGACGTATAGAACTCGAGATTTGGCCGGTCGGTTTGAGAGAAAAGTTAGAGAGAAGTTCGGGTTCTAGAGAGAGGAGCTCTGGAAATGCTAGACGGGTTTTGCAAAAGTGAGAAAATGGAGCACCCGACTCCTATTTATACTAAATCTCGAAATTACATCATTTTACGCAAATTGCTCAAAATTACTAAAAATAAAAATGCAAATAAAAAGCAAGGTGTTATATCATAAGCAATTAATCTTGTACTGATTTCGAGCATTTCTTGTTCAATAATTGTAATGTCTTGACCCTCACGGATCTATCTCGACGCGACACCGTCCAACGAGTGTGGAATCCTCGTTAGCGGCTTGACGGTAAGATCACACTCACAAACACGGAGACTACCACGATGTTATACGAACGACCACAAACGTACCTACACGATGATTCTCTCCGAAAACACTCTCTGAATACTAGTAAACTCGAGATCGCCTTTGCTTAATCGCGCTCTGAAATTCTGCAAAGTCTGATAATTATTCGAGTTAATCCTTAATTATACTGCCCAATTCGAGTTTGTCTTAGGACAAATTCGAATCTGGCCCAAGGCCCTTTCGAATTTGTCCTCAATGACACCTTCAAATTTACCCTAAATTCGAACCTAATCATTCAAACTTAAGTTCGAACCTGTTCCTAGAACTTATTCTAGAACTTAATATGAGCGTCTAAGCTTATCATGCAAATGTAAGCCTCATACACAATCATGATATCAAGAACAAAACTAGACTGCTGTCGTCACACCGGATGTACCAACAGACTCCCCCTTGACGATAGCTTCTAGTTGTTGTTCATTGATCGTAATAGACTTTCAGAATCAGAGGCTATGAATATCGAAACTAGACAGTTATTGTCACATCGGGTGTATCAACAGACTCCCCCTTGACGATAGCTTCTAGTACATATTCATTGATCTATGAATACCGAAATCACCTTTTCTTCTTTGTTATCCATGACTGTCTCTTTAGATTCGCTGTCCTCACTGGTTTGTAGACTAACTTAGTCCATTTCCTACCAGTCAGAGGATATATTCTTACCACCTTCATCGAGTGACTTCCAATCAGTTATATCTTTTAAACGCTCAATCCTCAAGATCCTCCTGTTCTAAGTCATCTTCGAAGACGAACCTCATTTCATCTTCATCTAACTCTGACAATGCTCTGATCAGGTCTTGTCTTCAGTTACTTTAGTCGCCTCTGAATCCTTGCCTTTTCCCTTGTCAGCTTCTATGAACACCGACTCCCCCTGAGGATCAGCAAGCTAAGCAAATTGCTGTCTTGAAAGATCTGCCAGCTCACTATTCGGGCCATCTTCTTTGACTTGTCAGCTCACTACTCAGGCCATCTTCTTCGGCTTCTCTACAATTTCTCCCCCTGAGATGGACGATCTTTCAACAAGTCCTCCAGTATAACCTCCAGATTTGCAATCTGCTGCTGCTGATCAGTCACTGTCTGATCCAACGGGGCATTAAGATGTTGAAGTTCACGAATCGCCTTTGTAAGTTGAAGAATCTGTAATCCTATAAAAACTCCAATTCTAACACTATATAGACTTAATCAATACATGAAACAAGTCATAATATGTTAGTAGGACATTAAAAACCATTATTCAATGATAAAAATGCAATGAAACTCTCCTTACTTACATTCTTTGATGGTTTAGAACATAAACCAAAGACTAGAATTAAGTTCGAGAGAAACAGTTGTATCTTCGTTAAACACTCACAACATAGTAAGTTTTGAAAAATCTTGAACAATTTTCAACTTTTTCAACTTATCTTAAGTTTTGAAAAACTTTCAACAATGTTCAACCTTTTCAACTCATCACGAAACTCTTCACTTTTAGCAACTGATTATCATGCAAATTTTGTTTTTTCCAACTAGAATGCATCCTAGTACCTTTGACCTTTATCCTACTTAAAATAAAATAAAATTAAAATAAACGAAAATAAAAAAAATAAAAATAAAGTTAAAACTACTCAAAAGTACTTTGAAAATTACGACCTGTAGGTCCCGAGAGGTTCCCAAAGTATATAGTTATAAGCTGTAGAGGGGGGGTGAATACAACAATTTAAAAACTACACACTCTTTTTCAATGTTTGTGTGTATTATCAACAATTTGTTAATTACAAACAAGCTTGAATGCGGAATAGTTCAAGCTGAGATGACAGATACAACAGTATGCTTACTAGTCTAAGACAGACTCAAACTAGTATACAATGAATACACTCACTAAGAAGCACTCACTGTGTTTACAAGACTTAAAGGAACGGCTTATGTAAAACAGCTTATACACACAGATGCTGGTTTACACAGAAGGTTTGCATGCATGAAAATCACACTTGCACGTTCACTCTTGGGTTTCAGCACTTAGCTTTCTTCACACTTCTTTCTGACCTTAGAAGCTTCCTTTTATACTCACTTAGAGGATCTAAGAGAAGCATCTTCATTGGACGGAATGAAAAAGGAGAAGTCTTGTTGAAAAGACAACATAACCTTTTCTGCACTTTTCTGAAAAGCAGACTTGTCTTCATATGTGCAGAACTTTTGTCTTTTTACTTTGTCTACTGTTGCACTGCCTTTAACTAATTTAGGAATGTCAACTTTGCGTCTTTCTTCCTTGTAAAGGCCTATTTTGATATAAGAAAAAGGTCTGTGACCCTTTTTCAAATAACCTTTTGTCTTCATGTTACAGAACAGCTTGGGCAGGCTGAGCAGTTCTGTTTTCCACTTTGTCTTCGACTTTGTAAACTGATCTTGCAGTCAAAAACAATACATGATGACTTGGAAACATATTCCATAAAGTGTTTAGCCTGTTCACAAAGAACAGGTTCTGTTCACAAAGAACAGAACCTTTAAATTGCCCAAGCTGCTCAACAGTGTAGAGCAGCGTAGACAGTTTATGTCCAGCCTGTTCAGCAGACAGAGCAGCTTGGACAAACTGTCTTAGTTGCAATACATGCAACATATAGAACAGCTTTAGACTGATATTGCAAATCATTTTCAGGTTTCAATAAGGCATATAACAGGCCTTAAATTCAACCTTCAAATGCATCAACAGGTTTGATTATAAATCTCCCCCTCAGATGTAGAACAGGTTTGACTGAGGCCTTTTTGTGCCTAACAGATGTTCATTCATCGATGAGTAGTAATACTCCAGTTTTTTTTCTCTCATTTCTTCCATTTTCCGTCGGTATTGTTTCTTGTCTTCAACATCATGCATCTGGGAAGTTGTAAACTCATTAAACTATTTGGAATTGTCTTGCCTTCTTGATGATGTTGCCAGTTTTTTTTCCCTTTCCGGCGTGGTGGTTCTGGCTCTTCATCATCCTCATCTTCTAGAATACCTAACAATGCGGCATCCGCCGAAGATGTTCCAACATTAACTGATCCTGATGATATTTTGATCTTTTACGTTGGGTTTGGGAAACTCGTTAATGTCTGGTACATTGTCCTAATTTGGATGTTGGCGAAGCACATTCCATGCCGAGTCGTGTAGAAATGCCCTATTTTTGTTGGTCTCCATGAATTGTTCCTATGTATTCCTCAAAATGTCATATTGCTCTCGCCCGACCGTCGGTTGTTCTAATTGTTGTTGAAGAAACTGTTGACCTTTTTGCATTTTCGTTTATATCCTTCCATTTGGAGTTGAGTTGATGAACGGTGCGGCGCGTTCCAGGTAGGGGTGTTCAGAAATTTCCGAAACCGAAAACCGGTAAAACCGTCCTGAAAAATAGGTTAACCGTACCGCATTTTTTCGAATATCTCGGTTCGGTTAACCGAACCGGAAAAATCTTCGGTTTCTCGGTTCGGTTATGGTTCACGTTTTTGGCTTCGGACAGTTAACCGAAAAACCGAATTTTTTTTTGATTTTATATTTAGTTATATATAATACTTGTCCAAAATTCAATTAAACTTAAGTATCTGTAGAGAGGAGAGCCCAAAGAAAACAAAGCTCACTATATTTTTTTTTGACCTAATTCCCTCATCTACAACTTTGTTCCACTTCCACTCTTCCAAATTCGTTCCACGGTTCCAGGCTTCCAGCTTCATTTTTAACTCTGCAAGTTCGTCGACCACAGCTCATGAACTCTATAATGATGTTGAAACTAGTAGTTTCGTATTGTATTATGTCGGATTAAGAAGTTAATTATAGACTTTGTTAAAAAAAAATTAGGTTAATCGGTTAACCTGAAAACCGAACCAAAAAACCAGGTTAACCGAAAACTTGAGAGAATGATGTTATTTGTCATTTCCTTTTATTTATATCATTTGATAATGTTTTGAAGACTTAATTCCGCTTTCTTATGATGAAACTTTTGGACTGATGAACTCTTTCATGATGTTGAAACTAGTAGTTTCGTATTGTATTGTGTCGGATTAAGAAGTTAATTATAGACTTTGTTTAAAAATTTTAGGTTAATCGGTTAACCTGAAAACCGAACCGAAAAACCAGGTTAACCGAAAACCGGTTAACCGAGAATTTCGGTTTAGGTTTAGGTTCAGGATTTTGGCGAACCGATTTTTTCGGTTAACCGTCCGAAACCCAAATTCGGTTCTGTTAACCGTCCGTGAACACCCCTAGTTCCAGATGATCGGCTTCCAAAATTATCCAAACATTGCGCCCAAAATTTGTCATGCTTTTGAGCGTTTCCGATTATTGGATCCTTAGAAGTATCAATCCGTGCTTCATCCAACGTTTTTTCTTCTAAAGAAGTCCACTTCGTTGGTTTTACCAGACCTCTTGTTCGAACTGGTAATGGTGTCAGTTCATCGTCGTCATCGTCAGAGTCTTGTTGTGTTCCGGGAATGGCTTCGGAGTCGTCATCAGAATCTTGTTGAGTTTCAGGTTGTCGTTCACGGTATGCATCTATAAATGGGTCAAAATCATCGTCTAAAAAGTTCGATAAGGATGATTATGATAATGCTTGTAGTGTGTAACGTCACCAAGTCTACGGATCGGATCAAGGCGCGGCGACGTCCAACAAGTGCGGAATCCTCGCTAGACGCTTAACGGATCATCACGTGCAAAACACGGAGCCGAACACAATGCTAGTCGATATGATACCGACCCTACATGATGTATTGCTCCTGAAACTCTCTGAAACCGCTTCTAGTTCGTACATGCACAAATACAAACTCTGAAATCGTATTTCTCTGAAAGTCCTTGAAAATAACTGAATAAGTTCATAATATAACACATAAGTTCGTGCAAGGCCCAAGCCCACGAACTTACAAGTTCAAGCCCAAGCACATACGAACTTAGGCTAGCTATGTTCGTACGAACTTGTGTGACATAAGTTCGTGGCCTATGCCTTTAAAGAACTTATCATCACAATCATGAACTTAACATGCAAATGTAGACATCATACACAATCATGAACTAACACGCATGACTCGTATTAATAAAGCTTTATCTATTAGATATGACTATCTATTACAAATCTAGACTGCTATCATCACACAGGGTGTACCAACATTGGGGAGATTGGGGTACGTATGGATTTTGTTGTGAAGATTGGGGTACGTATGAATTTTGTTGTGAAGATTGTTGGTTGAATGTAATTTGTGGTGAAGATTGTGGGTTGAATGGAATTTGTTGAAACGAAGGATGGAAATATGGGACATATGGAATTATTTGTGGAAAATTCAGTTGAATGTTTTGTTGAAGTGGATGAAATGGTGCGCGGGGGCAGGAGGTCGTTGGGGGAGCCGCCGCCCAAGCCACTGAGGGTGAGGCGGTGTTCCAGGCGGCGGATGCCCATGTGGCAAAGCCACTGGGCCATCGGCTCTGATACACTGTTTGCTCTAAATTCTCACCAGAACTTAAACCTATATATATATATATATATATATATATATATATATATATATATATATATATATATATATAGAGAGAGAGAGAGAGATGATCATTATAGAACACAATATTTATAGTCCTAAGGAACTAATTTAGACCACTAGATCATATAAATCAATAGTGATGGTAGGACTAACTTTTTTTGTAATAAAATGACACTTTTTGTCTTAAACTTGAAAGAAATAAAAAAAAACAAGGATAAAATAGTGTTTGCAAATTTCTCTCTTATTCATCAATTCCAATACCTTTCTCTCTCACATATTTTTTCTCGTCTTCTTCAATATCTCTCTCTCTCTCTCCCTTCTTATTTTTATAGAGAATCTTTTTTTATCTTTCTTTCATCTTCATCTTCTAAGTATTTTACGAAGATTTGAAGGTTTTAGATTTATTCAAAGTTTATAATAACATCAAAGTAGAAAAAATCGTTCGAAGAAGATAAAAGCAAGTCCAAGATTTGGGTTTTGTTTAATGAATCTGAATATCTTCATCTAAATCAGTATTTTTTTCATTTCCAAAATCAAAGATTTCTGGGTTTGTTCATCAACATTGAAGATGAAGAATGTTCGTTCAAGATCTGGGTAATTTTTCCAAGATGACAGTTCAAGTTATTTCAACTATCACGAAAGTCAATTCTAAGTTTGTTGAAGGTTCTTTGATGATTTTTGTAATTTTCAAACTTAATGAATATTCATATTCCAGATCTGGGGTTTTGTAAAAAAATCAGATCTGTAGTTTTATTACATATTTATAATATGTGTAATGGTCATATATTACTTGTGTAATAGTCATATATTATATGTATAATAGTTATACATTATACGCAAAATAATTTTATTACATGTTTATTACATGTGTAATAGTTTTATATTATATGTAAAGAGGTTGATATGAAAATATTGTTGTCAACTTTGTATTTAGATTTAATATTTTGTATGTATGATTTTCTTAATAAAATTTGAATGTATTTGTATTCTTCACGTTTTTAAACATGTATAATTTTGAAGGTCCTTAGATGATTTTTTTAATTTCGAAACATTGATAAATGGTTGTTCCAAATATGAGTTTTTAAGAAGCTATATCTGCAATACTTTTATGTTTATTACATGTGTAAAAGTTAAATATATACATGTGTACCAGTTCCTATTTCTGATGTAACAGTTTCTATTACATGTGTAATTGTTCATATTACATGTGTAACAGTTCATATTACATGTGTAGCAAAATCTATTACATAGGTAATTAATCCTATTACATGATAGGAACTATTACGCATATAATAGGACAGGACCTATTACATGTGTAATAGTTCCAATTACTATGTAGAATATACGATAATGATATTACACATAGAGATGCAGTATTACATGTATTGTAGTGGTCTGGAAAAAAAGGAAAGAGAATGTACGACATGGGAAACATGAATCTGGAATAAGGAATGAGAGTGAATGGAAAAAGTAAGATAGAAGATTCATTTTATTTGATGATAAAAAGTTAGTGGGTTTTTTACTTTTACCAAAATACTCTTTTGAATTATTTTTCAAATTAAAAAAGTATTTCTTAAAACCATTGATTTTTTTTAATGTAATGACTAAAATTGGTTCCTTGGGACTCCATAAATATTGATTTCTACAAAGATCTCACCCATATGTGTGTGTGTGTGTGTGTGTGTGTGTGAAAGACAATGATGCAACATATTGACTAATTAATAGGAAATCATCATCACCACAACAAATCCAATGGTCATAAGGGTGTAAAATGGGAAAAAGAGGGGAGAGCGCACTCCCTATGGTCAGCCCTTTCTTTCTCACTCGTAACTTGCTCGGCAAGTTTCGTCTCGGTACCAGAAAATGCTAATTTTCGATATTATAGTTAATCGACTCGATTTTTCATGAGGATTAACTATCTGATATCCAAAATAACAATTCTCATTCCTAGATCATCATTACATTTAATCATCATTTATTACACGTTTGATAAATCACTTAGGCAGATTTCATTTTCTTTTTCGGGTGTTATATTATATGTACAATCTTCTGACAACAAAGACTTATACCTCGTATAACAAAAGAAATAGAAGACTACTAGCATGCACTAACTAACAACTCTGTGTGTTGGATCCTTGCTAGTGCCAGCTGAATCACTAGCCACGGGTTGAGTACCTAAGATGCATAATGAAAACAACAGTCAACTTAAAAGCTAGTGAATTACTACTAAACAATAGTAACAAAGTTTAAAAAAATAACCTACTACGTTAGCACATGAATCCAACATAATATACTTATTCGAGGTCAGCAACGACAACATAATGCCTTATAGGGAATAACCCGAAAAAGCCTGTGTAGCCCACTCCTGGATGTTGTGGCTAGGCCAAGACTTTTGAGGTTGGGAATGACACAATAGAGCTATACTTAATGTATAACTACTCACCGTGATCAACTATGTACTAACAAGTAAATCAACAAATAAAAAGGATCCTTAAGGGACCGGTTAGTATACAACTTTTAGTTTTAAATCCACCATTATTAACGTGTGTGCATCTCCTACAAGAAGGATTACTAACTCACCTGGAGCGCTGCTACCACTAGCTACACAATCTATTACCTTGTCAGACTCCCAATTCTATTTATGACTCCTGACAACATATAACATAGCCACATTATAACTACAACTCAAATATACACATATCTGCTTTAACAACTCAATTGGAAAAACATAACCAAGTTACCCTGACCAACTGATCGCGAACCTACCAACACGACTATGGTGGCCCAATATGGCCTCCCTCACTGTAGCTAAACTCGGATGATTGCGACCAAGCTCTCAAGACTAACATCTGCGACCACCCTAATTGTGTCACCCTGATCGCAAGCACGACTAGGGTCGCATGATCGTGATGCGACGATGACAAACTAATTAACACTTTATATTTCTACCCAACCATGGAGTTATCAGCTCCAATTCGATTTCCGGTGTAAGTAGATTTAGTAATTCATTCAAATATTACTAAGGCTTCATAACAACACTTCCACTGTTAAGCTAACCCTAATACTTGTTTCCTAATTGGAATGAGCAAAGGATGACGAGCTAGATGATGAAGAAGCCCAAGGAGAATATGAAGACTTCAATTTTCTTTGTTATGGATGATGTTGAGTTCTTCTTTTTTTTTTTTTTTTTGTATACACAGACACACTTTTGCTTATGGTTTTGAAAGAAGGGAGTAAACAAGACAATTGGAATTAAATACATTCCCATGAGGCGATGGTTTAAAAAACGATCATAATACCCAATACCCAGTGATTAATAAACTTTATCCAATTAACTCCACCTTGATAACATAGGTAACTAAATTATTTAACTCATTAAAATAGTTCGAAACTCAATTTAGAGTTAACTCGACTATTACCCCCAACGGGCTACATTTAACACATAATAACATCATACTTTGTCTATTTGGATATATTTAACTAATTGGACTCGACCAACTCATATAATTTATAGATAACAACCAATATAAATTCAACGTACCAGCTACTATTTCTCGGATGTTACATTATTTATGAAAATTTTATCAATAAAACTTCATAGCAAACACTTTCATTGTTAAACTAACCTTAATACTTCATCTTGAATCCTCCCAACTCACATTCCCTAATTCATTCTAAATATTCATAAATATATTATTCATTCACATTTCATATAATAATATATCAAAATCTCCTAGGTCATATTCTGATTAATTCTGTGATATCGGAATGATCTTAATAGCTGAGATTCGTTGATACATCTTTATAGATAATATCTTGATTCTGATAATGCACCAAACTGTGTGTTAGACGTGTATATCGCTCGTATGGTCTAACCAGAGCCGGAATACCTGCCCATGGAGCAAACCACTATGTAGTTGTGTGGGTGAGGGTCTTTACATCAATTAGAAGAGGAGTGTCAGTTACCAAGAGATGCTGCTGACAGGGTTGTTCAAAGGTAAAATGAACTTAGAAGGGTATCGACAGGAGATGGTGATGCATCACATCATGCTTTATCGATTACCCGATTGACTGAATAAAGTTTCTAAAAAGTGAGCCAAAAGAAGCTAAGCTGAAAAATGATGAGAGATAAGAGCCGAGAAAGGATTTCAATAATAGATATCCTATCCAAATTATGTCTACCAGGTAAACCACACAATCTATCAAGTTGTAGAAGACTTGAAATTGGAAAATTAGTTATGTACCCAGTGACACAAGCATTGAACCCCACTAACTACTTAGTTGTCTCTCAAAAGACTTTTGTTTTGATAATCACAGAGATCTTACACAATTTTATTGATATATCATTTGGATATTATTGATATTGAAACAAGGAAGACTAACACTCAAGTCTTCAAGTTCATTTGATGCACTTAACCAAATGTCATTTGATGCAATGCTCTAAACCTGAAACCCTTTTGTCCTTAATGCATGATTTCAACATATATGCATAAAAATTACATTGGGCTAAAAAAGGGAGTAACTTCATATATCTTCAATGATTTTAATTTTGTGACGATTCTTTGGAGTAAAATGCTTATTTTATATTAGCAAAATTCTCTTTAATTCTCAAAGCTCAAATCTTGATTCATATTTTGATCAAAGAAGATGACTAAGAAAGAAGAATACGATTGTAACATCCTCAAGTTTAAGGTACTAATTTTAATTAATTAAAGTGCCAAACAATTATTATCTAATTGTTTAATTGTGAGTTAAATTAAAATCCTAACTACATGCTTTACATACTTGTACTATGTGTCTTGTACTTTTCAACTTAGCCATCCATATGGAAGTGTACAAGACTTTAAGCTCATCATACAAATGATTTAAGCATAGGAAGGATTTAAGATGTAAAAGAATAAGAGAGATGGTATTCAATTGGAAGGTTGCAAGATTTTGAAGGAGGTCATTTGAAAATTTTTGGCCAATGGAAGGCTATCAAGCCTCCCCAATCGACAACCCTCTCCATTTCATTTTTTTCTTTCAAATACCTACACACACACACACACACTCAAGAGAAGTCAGGGCTTGGGGAAATTTCTGCAAATTTGGCTAAAAAGAGTCCAAGGCTTGATTGCAACTAATTCACAACTCCAGGTAATAATTACTTCATAGCTCTAAGGTGTGTGGTTGGTGAAGTTCATCCCTTTCTTCATCCTTTAGTATGCTACCCTAGGATGAAAGAAAGCAAGAGACTAAAGTAGGGAGGCATATAGAGGTTAATGATTGATGATAACGTATTGGAATGATTCATGAATCTTAAAATCAAAGATTTCATAGGAAATTGGAGTTGGGAGATTCATGGATTAAATCCAAGAATTTAATCAATGAAATAATCAAATTCTTGATGTTTAGATGTTACACAACGTTCCTATATGTTTATATACGTCATATATATATCATAAAACTAAGTTTGGAGGTGTTTTGGTGTGTTGGAAACGAGTTTGGAACGAGAATATGGCAAGCAGGACGTCAAAAAAGGCGTTCTTTCCTGGCTGGTTGCAAAGGTGACTCGAAGAGTCACCATAATGACTCGCCGGAGTCGAGGTCAGATTTTGCATAAATTCGATTCCAGTGAGTTTTGACTCGATGAGTCGCCCTTCTGACTCGTCGAGTCGAGCCCCTGTTCACCCAAAATACTTGTTTTAAGCCCTAAAATGGTACTATAACCTCTTGGGATTATTCCATACTTATATAACATATAAATTATCATCAAATGTAGCCCACAAATATATAAAACTCAATAAAGAACCTAATGGTGTCGGCGAATTCGGAATTTAAAACTGAAAACTCTTAAATACTTTAATTGAGTTCCAAACATTGTGATATGGTATAAAAAGCTTATAAATGCTTTAAATATTATTGTTTGATAGGTTTGGATCAAAAAGGAGTGTCGGTTACCAGTTTTGGACGTTAAGAGACTATTGAGCAATAATTCTACACCAAGGCTAATTTAGCTTATTTCAAAAAGTTGTAGTATTGATATATGTGTTGCATGCATAAGTACATGTTCATTTTAACTGTGACATTGTGCATATCTACTAAGCATCTATGATGCATTACATTGACTGTTATCATATGATCATGGCCTATGGCCGGAAACCTTACTTGATACCCAACTATGCACATTGACCTCCTATTATGATTTGATTCCTTCTCCATTCATATGATTACTCTTGATTAACCCCTTTGTGAGCTATGCTCATTTATCATTGGCCTCACCGGATATCCAGGTTATCATTATTATTATCAAGCGCCTTACTTTGTGTTTGTGCGTATAAATTCCTACACCACATGAGCTTGTGGGTAGGTGGCCGGACTTCGGGTACCGGTTGGAGTTGCGCAGCTGGACATTGATCCATAGATGTTGCCAACGGCGGGTTAGCGGGTTACGTACCGCAACCTATGCAAATTGATGGGTTATCCCTACACCATTTTATTAAAAGATATTGCACTTGTTATTTTATAATCATTTTCATTACTATTACATGTGTATGCTTGCACGCCTTATCAATCTAGTAACTCACTTAGCAAATTTTATTTGCTAACATCTCTCACATTTCATGTAATACAAGAAGTGTTGATAAAGGAAAGGAGTTTCTAGAGTTTGAGTAAACCGTTACTGGATCCTAACTTTTGGTAATGCAGGTAGTGTATACATTGGGAATTTTTGGTAGTTGTCTACCAACACCTTTGGTTATGTAAATATTTATACCCCCAATGTCTTTTAGGATGATGATGATGGTTGTAGAATATATAGAAGTATCCTGTAAATTTAATGTATGTTTCAAATTATAGCTTTCAAGTAAACAGGGATAAGGGCACCGTGCGAACGGGTCATGCCCGATTTTCCTAAAAATCTAGTTAATTAGAACTAATCATATAAAATCCCATTAACTATTACCCATCCCAATTACAAGTTCGATAATAATTCCAGCATAAGCGGAAGTCTATCTGATACCACGCGTCCTTAAACTCTAGAACCTGAAGCTGGCGCTTTTCCCTTATCTGCTAAACCTGAAATGATGTCCCCACAACTGGGGTAAGCCTTTGCCTAGTGAGTAACAGATTTAATAGCACAAATAAGCATGAATAACATGAATGATACAAGTTTCAGCACAATTTCAACATGTGTAGCACCCGGCCTTCCCAGTAGTGTGTCCACGAATAGGTAGTCTGTTGAAACACCCATTTGAACAAAATATAATATTTTAGTAAATTAAATTATATTTACAGGGAATTAAGCCCAGATATCATAACTACTACGAGACAAAAGAAAATCAGGCATGACCCATTCACACGGAGTCCATATCCCTAGTTTAGTTTATGCATAAATAGAGCTTAAGCATTTTAAGTGCATTTACAAAATACTTGGAATTAAGTATATATGAACTATCAGGGAATTTTCAAAACAACCACAACTAACGAATAAGTAGGTGATCTACCCAAGTCCCATGCAATTGTGCTCTAAACTTTACCAAAAATGAATTTCAACTCGGTCAACTAAGCCTTTAAGCTTGAACCGACAACTTTCTTGCCTTTACTATTACCTCCACCTGAGATACATAAAGTGTATGGGATTAGCAAATAAAATTTGCTAATTGAGTTACTAGATCGATATGGCATGCATAACATAAAACATGCAACCATAATAAACATGGTTAAAAAGAGACATGTGCAATATCTTAATAAAATGTTCTGGGAATAGAACCCACTATCGCATAGGTCACGAGGGAGACTCGAGAACCCGCACGTTGCCAGCCCAGATTAGAACCGAGTCCAGACAACCGTAACTGGCACCCGAAGTCTGGCCACCTACTCCGTAAGCTTCCAGAAGTAGGAAATTCTACGCACAAACACACAGTAAGGCGTTTAAATATAAATAATAATGTGGACGTCCAGTGAGGCCCAATGAATGAGCATAGCTCAATAATGGTTTAAACAAGTATAAACATGGTATATTTGAAAAAATCATCAAAGCATAGTATGAATGTCAATGTGTATAACTGGTGGTATCAAGTAAGGTTTTATGGCAAAAGGCCAAGATCATGTAACCAATTGCCAGCCAGTGCAATGCAATGCATCATATGAGAAAATGATGCCCAAGATATGTGTACAATGTCATAAAAAAAGGTAAACATATATGCAACACACACATCAATACTAGAACTCACAACAATTGCCTAAGAATAGCCATCGGTAGCAAATTGGCAAAAAGGCCTCTTAAAGCTTGATTTTTGCTCTTAGCTTCTCAAATCGACAACTGATACTCCCTTAAAGTCTGAACCTATCAAACATTGATATTCAATGTATTTATAAGCTTATTATAGCATATCATAAGTTTTGGAAGTCATTTGAAGTGTTTTAGTGTGACGTCCTTGTTAATTAATGATATAATTGTAATCTCCAGGATCGACAAACAACCCAATGAATAATCATAACAATTGAAATTGAATACTTAAGATAGAGTTAAGCAATTACACGCTAAAGCAATGAAAGTACATGTCTACCGTGTTTAAGTCTAGCTATTACATCATCATAATTGTATTACAAGTCATAATAGCCCAACCCCAAGTCACATTATCTGTATACCAATAACTTCTAAGTCTCCGGGATGTGAATTGATTTGCTTAAGTGGAAGGTCCCGCTACACCCTTGCCTTTGCCTGTAAACATTGTGAGTCAACTGTAAGCTAAAGCTTAGTGAGAAAACAGATTATGCAAACAACAAATATTTCTTTACAAGCAATGCTTAACCATGGGCAGTGTAAGCCCCATGTATGTGAAAACGGCAGTGAAAGCCTCAATGTGTGTGAAAACCATGCAGTGCTAGCATGGGGTGGCAGTTCAATATGCTGATCGGGGATGTGCCGAACCTGATGGGATACGAGTGGGATGATCAGTCCCCGACAGTGGCCTGCTGTCAGCCCCAGTCCAGGTCGCATCAGATTATGAAGTAATGATCATGCAGTGCAAGCATGATGTAAATAGATGCACTTTCAAATGAACGCAAGCTACATGTGTGTTACATGTCAAGTACGAGTGTGCATCATAACAACAAATCATTTCATGAGTGCCAATGAAGTATATGAACAACGTGAACATGCCATTGAATGTATAAACATGAATGTAAAAACAATAAATGTTCGAATGATAATCTGCAACTCACAGTGATTGGTTTTGTGACTTGATCCTGAATCAATGTGTGTTTTGATAACACCACAATGATCTGTAAAGTAAGTGTAATAGTGAATTTGTGTCAGTAATTGCTTAAAAATTGTATTCTGTAATTTTAAATAAAATCTCAGTTGAATTCGGACCACATCCGAATTCGGATGGTCCGAAATCCGGATGGTCCGAATTGGGTCCTCGGTCCGAATTCACTATTGGTCCGAATTTGGGTATAGTCCGAAATACTTGGTCCGAAATTGGCATGATCCGAAATTGGGATGAGGATCCGAATTGGGTTGCATCCGAAGTTGGCTTGGTCCGAATTGAGTGGTGGTCCGGATTACAATTAGTCCGAAATGGTCATGGGTCCGAAGTAGGTGATGGTCCGAGATGGGTGATCCGAATTCGGATGGATCATCATCCGAGTTCATACTTAGAAATTTTCCAACATTTTCCAGAATTATGTTTTTGACCATTTTTGCATGTTTTTGTGTCTAAGATTGCAGATAATGAACTTAAATACACTATATCAACTTATAATATGTCATAATGTACCAAAATCTCCACATTTTTGTCCATTTTTCCACAAATTCGAAGAACACACACACTAAAACACACACAAATTTCTGAAATCACACTTAGACTTCGATTCTGTTTCTGAAATTTTGTATACAACATCACTAACACTCGATTTTAACATTGCAACAATAACATCTAACATGCATTAACAGTTGCAACATAGATCTTATGATTCGGTTTTCATAAAAACCAAACTAAAACTTCAAAAATCCGTAAATATGAGTAATTGTTACCTCAAATCGTTTGTTGTAGCAGTTATAGTTCCTAAAATGCCACTTGAATCCAACTTTCTACACCTTAATTTGATGATTCCTTGTGTTTCTTGAAGTGGAGCCGAGAGAGAGAGTAGAGAGATCGAGAGAGTTAGAGAGAGAAAGTGAGAGACGGTAGAGAGAGAGTGAGATTTGTTGAAAATGAAGGATTTCCTTCTTTTATTTGCCACTTTCACCTAACTGCACCTTATACCCCTCAACTTCGTATTTTCTTACTTAACTGATAATAATCAAAATAACTTAAATTGACATAACATTTCATTAATACAAATAATTGAGTCTTAATAATTGTAAATTACACATAATTGAAAAATTGGGATGTTACAGCATGGGCTCCACCACGCCTATACTTCGTCCGCGAAGTCATGCTGCGCTAAACAAACTTGGGTACTTAGTCTTCATGTCTTCTTCCGATTCCCAAGTGTGATTAGCTCCCCGATGATGCTTCCACTTGACCAGCACCATCCTGATTTCCTTATTTCGTAGTTTCTTGACTTTTGTCTCCAAAATGCACTCCGGTTCATCAACGAACCTTAGTCGTTCGTCAACCTTAATGTCCGAGTGATCAGTCCATGGTTCCCTCTCGGGCACCAGACTCTTTCTTAAGTATCCTACGTGGAAGACCGGGTGAACTCCTGATAGTTCTTCTGGTAAGTCCAAGTGATAGGACTGATTCCCAACTCTTTCTAGTATCTTGAATGGTCCTATGAATCGAGGCGATAGCTTTCCTCGCTTTACGAATCTTGTGACTCCTTTCATTGGGGAAACCTTCAAGTAGACCCAATCATCTTTTTGAAATTCTATCGCTTTGTGTCGGCGATCATGATAATTCTTTTGCCGATCTTGTGCCGTTTTCATGTACTGCCGAATGAGTTGGATCTTTTCGTTCGTTTCTTGTAGCAAAGCAGGACCGGCTATTGGAGTTTCTCCTGTTTCCCTCCAACAGGTTGGAGTCCTACATTTTCTTCCGTATAGAAACTCGAACGGTGCCATCTTGATAGTGGAATGGTAACTGTTGTTGTAGGAGAATTCAACCAATGGGAGGTGATCGTCCCAGTTACCACCCAAATCCATGACACAGGCTCGGAGCATGTCTTCGAGAGTCAGAATTGTTCTCTCACTTTGCCCGTCTGATTGAGGTCTATATGCAGTACTCATTGCGATACGAGTACCAAGACCCTGTTGTAGAGCAGCCCAGAAGTTGGAAGTGAATCTACTATCTCGGTCAGAGACAATAGACTTAGGCACACCATGCCTAATAACGATTTCGTTTACGTAGATCTGGGCAAGACGGTCGAGTGAATAAGTTTCTCGGATTGGAATGAAGTGAGCAGATTTTGTCAATCGGTCAACAATGACCCAAATGGCATCATGTTGACGACGAGTCTTGGGCAGCTTCGTTACGAAGTCCATAGTAATATGGTCCCACTTCCATTCTGGGATAGGAAGAGGTTGCATACTACCATAGGGTTGTTGGTGTTCTGCTTTGACTAATCTGCAAGTTCTACACTTCTCCACAAATTGTCCAACGTCTCTTTTCAACCCTGGCCACCAGAAGTCGGCCTTCAGATCGTTGTACATTTTCGTGCTACCAGGATGAATCGAGAACTTAGATTGATGAGCTTCTTCAAGTATCACTTCCCGCATGTTCCCGAACTTAGGAACCCACACTCTGCCATAAATACCCTTTAATCCAGTTCCATCATCTTGCATTAATGGCAACTGTATTCTGATATCTTCATCCTTAACATTCTCTTCTTTTAGGGCCTGTAACTGAGCAGCCCTAACATCATCTATGATTGTTGAGGTCAAAATTGTAGAAGTCAAGGCATAGCAATATGCCTTGCAGTATGCTTTTCGACTTAGAGCATCGGCCACTACGTTGGCCTTCCCTGGATGATAGAGAATCTCACAGTCGTAATCTTTTATCAGCTCCATTGACCTTCTTTGCCTCATATTCAAGTCCTTCTGACTAAATATATACTTTAAACTCTTGTGATCAGTGTAGAGCTGACACTTGGTTCCGTACAAATAATGTCTCCATAACTTGAGAGCGAAAGTCACAGCAGTTAGCTCTAGATCATGAGTTGAGTAATCTTTCTCATGTGGTTTGAGTTGTCTAGAAGCATAAGCTATGACGTTTCCTCTTTGCATTAGAACAGCACCTAAACCCATGCCTGATGCATCTGTGTAGACTACGAAGTCTTCGTTCCCTTCAGGCAGGGCTAACACTGGTGCTTCACTTAGCAGATTCTTCAAGTTGTCAAATGCCATTTGCTGTTCTTCTTTCCAAAAGAAGGTCGCGTTCTTGCGAGTAAGCTTTGTTAGCGGAACGGCGATCTTTGAGAAGTCTTTGATGAATTGGCGGTAGTAACCAGCCAATCCCAGAAAACTCCGAATTTCTGAGGCGTTGCGGGGTGATTCCCAGTTCTGGATAGCTTCGATCTTTGCAGGATCAACAGCAATCCCAGCACCAGATATCACGTGCCCCAAGAATTGGATCTGAATTGAATATTGAGTAAGTACAAGTTAAAAAAGGGTTTATGATTGAGTATAAGGATCATGAAATTGTTTCGAATGTTGAGACGTACCTGCCTCAACCAGAATTCACATTTAGAGAATTTGGCGTAAAGTCGCTCTTTGCGCAGCAACTCTAGCAATTCTCGCAGATGTGCTGCATGATCCTCTTCGGTCTTTGAATATATGAGAATGTCATCGATGAACACGATGACAGATTTGTCGAGCATTGGTCGGCAGACTCGATTCATGAGATCCATGAAAGCGGCCGGCGCATTAGTAAGACCGAACGGCATTACCAGAAACTCGTAGTGTCCGTAACGAGTTCTGAAAGCCGTTTTTGGAATATCATCCGGATGAACTTTGAGTTGGTGATAACCCGAACGAAGATCAATCTTCGAGAAGTAACTTGCGCCTTGTAACTGGTCGAAGAGATCATCAATCCGGGGCAATGGGTATTTGTTTTTGATTGTGACTTTATTGAGTTCTCGATAGTCGATGCACATTCGCAATGTGCCATCTTTCTTCTTAACGAACAACACAGGAGCGCCCCATGGAGAAGAACTTGGGCGTATGAAACCCTTGTCGAGCAACTCCTGTAACTGCTTCATCATTTCCTGCATTTCTGCAGGAGCTAGACGGTACGGAGCCTTTGCTATTGGAGCAGCTCCGGGAATGAGGTCAATACGGAATTCCACTTGACGATCAGGTGGCAATCCCGAGATATCTTCTGGAAAGACATCTGGAAATTCGGAAACGACAGGAACGGTAGAAGGTGATTGAACTTCAGCCTTTGCATCGACAGCGTAGGCTAAGTATGCAGAACAACCCTTGGCCACGTGCTTTCGGGCTTTTGCAATTGAAATGAGGCATAGGTCGCCTTTGTGTCTGTCACCATAGATACAAATATCTCGGCCCTCGGGAGTGGTAATCTTGATCATTCTTTTCTTACATACGATCTGGGCCTCATTGTGAACTAACCAGTCCATGCCTACTATAATATCGAATTCCCCGAACTCCATGGGAATTAGATCTATGTTGAACACTACATCTTCTACAAGTAAAGTGCAATTCCTATATACTTTGTCTGCCTTAACTAACATGTTGCTAGCAGTCTCTATGTCAAGTACAAATTGCAGTTTGGAAGTAGGCATATTGAATTGACGAGCAAATGTAGTGGAGACAAACGAACGATTTGCTCCAGAGTCAAACAGTACACGTGCAGGAATTGAATTTACATAAAACGTACCAGTGACCACCTCCGGGTCATCCTTTGCTTCTTCAGCTGTGATATGGAACGCCCTTGTTGGAGCCCTTTGAGATTGATCCCTGCGAGCAGTGGATGCTGCAGAAGATCTTGCCGTTGATTGCTGAACGTTCTGATCTCTTGGGGGTTTCGGGCAATCCCTTGAAAAATGGCCAAGTCTGTGGCAGTTGTAGCACGCATCGTCCTTTCGAGGACAATGTTCCCAATGATGGCCCTTCTGCCCACAGCAGAAGCAATACATGTCTTGAGCTTTGCACTCCCCAGAGTGCGATTTCCTGCACCTCCTGCAGTCTCTCATTTCTGAACTGGCCGAAAAGGCCCTTCCCTTTTTGGGTGATGATGATTGTTGATGAGATTGGGGAGAGAATCGGGAGGATCCAGACTCCCGCTGCCTTTTTGGTGGCGACGGTTGAGTCGGTGTTGCGGCGGCTGAACCAATGACATATCCGGATAACAGGACAATCTGCTCCACATTCCGAGCAGCCTCGAGTAATCCAGCAAACGTTGTATACCGAACCCCACTCATGGTTCGGCGTATCTCATAGTCTAGTCCGGCCTCAAACCGGGCTATCTTCCTTTCTTCCGTGTCAACTTGATGTGGTGCAAACAAACTTAAGCGGGTGAACTCAACGGCATATTGTGTAACCGTTTTCGTTCCCTGAGTTAAGTTCAAGAACTTTGCCTCGAGACGTCGCTTCTCGTCGGCTGGACAGTATTGTTGAGAGAATACTTCCTTGAATTCATTCCAGGACATGTGCGACACTACCTCCATCGTCAACACATGCGTCATGGCATCCCACCACATAACAGCGTCCCTTGCAAACATAGCGGTTGCAAAGCGGACCATGTCTTTGTCAGCGCAGTCGCTGATTCTGAAAGTTCTCTCCGTGGTGGTAATCCATTCCAATGCAGTAACGGCGTCTCCAGTCCCATCAAAAGTAACAGCCCCGTTACTTTTGAAATCCTTAAACCTACAACCCCTTGATCTGTTGGAAGACCCAGTATCATCTTGCCTTTCTCCCTGGTCGTCCTGTTGTTGCCCCTTGTTCTTTCGCTTATCGGCCTTTCGTTTTGCCTCGGCCTCATCTCTGGCCCTTAACTGATCAGCAAATGACTGAGCCTGCTCAGCCATTCGTTTGGATTGTAGCTCATTGTTTTGTTCCATGAGAGCTTGCATCATCTGGAACATTTGCTGAGGAGTCATATCGTCTCCTGACATGTTCTGAAATATAACAACTTATATTTAGAACATTTATTTGTAAGTCCTAAGTGTACAGTTACCCTTTGTGTTTCCCCGTGTGCATGTCAATTCCTATCTTAGTTCAGATCATTACTTAGAAGTTCATTCTAATATCATAACCTAAGTTTGAGTCCAAGTCCTCGCGGACACTTGAAACCTCAAACTAATGCTCTGATACCAAAACTTTGTGACGTCCTTGTTAATTAATGATATAATTGTAATCTCCAGGATCGAAAAACAACCCAATGAATAATCATAACAATTGAAATTGAATACTTAAGATAGAGTTAAGCAATTACACGCTAAAGCAATGAAAGTACATGTCTACCGTGTTTAAGTCTAGCTATTACATCATCATAATTGTATTACAAGTCATAATAGCCCAACCCCAAGTCACATTATCTGTATACCAATAACTTCTAAGTCTCCGGGATGTGAATTGATTTGCTTAAGTGGAAGGTCCCGCTACACCCTTGCCTTTGCCTGTAAACATTGTGAGTCAACTGTAAGCTAAAGCTTAGTGAGAAAACAGATTATGCAAACAACAAATATTTCTTTACATGCAATGCTTAACCATGGGCAGTGTAAGCCCCATGTATGTGAAAACGGCAGTGAAAGCCTCAATGTGTGTGTAAACCATGCAGTGCTAGCATGGGGTGGCAGTTCAATATGCTGATCGGGGATGTGCCGAACCTGATGGGATACGAGTGGGATGATCAGTCCCCGACAGTGGCCTGCTGTCAGCCCCAGTCCAGGTCGCATCAGATTATGAAGTAATGATCATGCAGTGCAAGCATGATGTAAATAGATGCACTTTCAAATGAACGCAAGCTACATGTGTGTTACATGTCAAGTACGAGTGTGCATCATAACAACAAATCATTTCATGAGTGCCAAATGAAGTATATGAACAACGTGAACATGCCATTGAATGTATAAACATGAATGTAAAAACAATAAATGTTCGAATGATAATCTGCAACTCACAGTGATTGGTTTTGTGACTTGATCCTGAATCAATGTGTGTTTTGATAACACCACAATGATCTGTAAAGTAAGTGTAATAGTGAATTTGTGTCAGTAATTGCTTAAAAATTGTATTCTGTAATTTTAAATAAAATCTCAGTTGAATTCGGACCACATCCGAATTCGGATGGTCCGAAATCCGGATGGTCCGAATTGGGTCCTCGGTCCGAATTCACTATTGGTCCGAATTTGGGTATAGTCCGAAATACTTGGTCCGAAATTGGCATGATCCGAAATTGGGATGAGGATCCGAATTGGGTTGCATCCGAAGTTGGCTTGGTCCGAATTGAGTGGTGGTCCGGATTACAATTAGTCCGAAATGGTCATGGGTCCGAAGTAGGTGATGGTCCGAGATGGGTGATCCGAATTCGGATGGATCATCATCCGAGTTCATACTTAGAAATTTTCCAACATTTTCCAGAATTATGTTTTTGACCATTTTTGCATGTTTTTGTGTCTAAGATTGCAGATAATGAACTTAAATACACTATATCAACTTATAATATGTCATAATGTACCAAAATCTCCACATTTTTGTCCATTTTTCCACAAATTCGAAGAACACACACACTAAAACACACACAAATTTCTGAAATCACACTTAGACTTCGATTCTGTTTCTGAAATTTTGTATACAACATCACTAACACTCGATTTTAACATTGCAACAATAACATCTAACATGCATTAACAGTTGCAACATAGATCTTATGATTCGGTTTTCATAAAAACCAAACTAAAACTTCAAAAATCCGTAAATATGAGTAATTGTTACCTCAAATCGTTTGTTGTAGCAGTTATAGTTCCTAAAATGCCACTTGAATCCAACTTTCTACACCTTAATTTGATGATTCCTTGTGTTTCTTGAAGTGGAGCCGAGAGAGAGAGTAGAGAGATCGAGAGAGTTAGAGAGAGAAAGTGAGAGACGGTAGAGAGAGAGTGAGATTTGTTGAAAATGAAGGATTTCCTTCTTTTATTTGCCACTTTCACCTAACTGCACCTTATACCCCTCAACTTCGTATTTTCTTACTTAACTGATAATAATCAAAATAACTTAAATTGACATAACATTTCATTAATACAAATAATTGAGTCTTAATAATTGTAAATTACACATAATTGAAAAATTGGGATGTTACATTTAGTGTTTTCGGTTTCCCAACATGAATCGAAAATGTTGTATTCAAGTTAATTAGCTTCAAATAGGTGTCAATACTTCCAACCACCTATATCAAGTATAAATAGGCCACATACATAATCCCCAAATCACTAACAACCCTCAAAACCTCCACGATAAAGTTTCAGACTCTAAACCGAAAGCATCTAGGAGTTTCATGACCCTACGAGACTCGAATTTGAAATTTAACATCGTACCCCTTTTTACCCTTATAATAATGGTGTATTTTAAGTATAAGATCCTAGCAAAGACTCTGAATGCCCAAAAATTAATTTTGAAACCCGAGCTCTAAGAATGTCCCGCTTAACAGATAGCATGTCATGCTTTCTGTCTAACTGCACTTTTCTCTACTGTTGCTACTTGTTCGATTTCCATTCACTCCAAGCTCACTTCTAGACCTTTTAAACACTTGAATACATAATTTTTATGCTTTAACTTGCTATTATAGACATATATAAATATACTTTACACTTATATTATAGGAAACCAAGCTATTCAATCCCTCACTTTTAAATTAACCCAGCTTAAAAACTCAACTCAACTTTTTCAAGTTTCTTTGATTTCTTATGCTTATAAACTTCAGAAACCATTCAATTACTTTGATATTTACAATTAAATTCTATGACCCATCATCTTTTGATGCATCTCCATCACTTCACTATGTGTATTGCTAGGTTAGAAAAGAGATGGTGACGACCACACACACACACACACAGCCCATTAGAATGAAAGAGATGTTACCTTGAGTTTGGTATATTTGATAGCATCAAATTCTCCATTTTCCTAGCCAAAATTGAAAGAATTTATCCAGCCCTAACTTTGCTCTCTTCTTTCACTATGTGCAGAAAATTTTGGGAGGTCGAAGGAGAATTAGGGAGGCCACGATTAGGAGGCTTTTTAGCCCCCAATTGGTCACAAAATTTGCAACTAGCATCTTTTTGGTCTTATTCTTTCAATTTTCAGTCACCACACTTGCACTCCTCACATTTCACACTACTAACTTTCACATATAAGTTTAAGTTACTTGTACATAGAATTTTAGGGACTCGTACTTATATATATGTATTGCAACTTATAATGCATTAAAGCATATTATACAAGTATTTGAAGCTTGCAGCTAATAATTCTCTTAATAATCAAAATTAACAATTAAATATAGTTTATTTTAACAATTGGGTAAATTATTACCTTAATTATGAGGGTGTTACATATGTGTAGCATCCGGCCTTCCCAGCAATGCATACACAGTAACGCAGCTTGCGGCACTCCCGACTTACAGCGTATAAAAATTACAGGCAGCCACACAGGCATGCAATCATCACATAAATACACAGTATGCATACTAGGGAATAAGGGTTACCATGTAACAACTGATGGTGATGAAAAGAATTAAAGTCATGGCAACGGATCCATAAGCACGGCAATAGAATGACGCAAAGAGATAAAGAGACATTCGTTAGCAGATGGCTTCGAGTTTGAACCCTAGTGGAAATATCACCGATGATTTATTCAGTTGGGTGATTACGGGTCCATTTCGTCTCGTGTGGCAGCGGTGAACGTGATGGAAGCTCAGTGGTGAGTGTGGGGATGGATGATGTGTTCTGATCAATGGATTCGAGCGAGGGCACCACTGGTTCCGGTTCAGATTCTTGTGGTTCTTCTAGAGGGATAATGTTCGATACAATGTGGGAGGGTATTATCGAAGTAGATTCAACTGGTGGGATGTCTGTGGATGATGTGGAGGGTAATGGGGATGGTAGAGGTGTAGGAGTTAGTGAAGGAATTGGTGAAGGGGTTGGTGTATGGATTGGTGGATTCGAAAGTGGTGGATGATCAGTTGAATCAGTTGTATTAATTTCAGAAGATGTAACAGAAGAAGAATTAACACTAGGACCAAAAAAATTCAGTATAAAAAGGATCAAATAAATTAATTAAATCAGAAGAAGAGAAAGAAGTAGATTTAGAAGAGTCTCCAGGCATTTGAATAATGCGAGGTCTCTGATTGGTCAACTTCCGGAGCCATTTCAGCCATTTCATGGAATTTGATATTCACACTCTCGTTTACTGGCCTGGTGCGAGTGTTGAATGCGAGATAAGCATTTGAATTGGATGAGTATCCAATAAAGATTGCTTCGTCTGCTTTCTCGTTGAATTTTCTGAGGTTGTCCTTGTCATTCAGCACATAGCACCTGCAACCGAAAAATCGTAAGTATTTGATATAAGTAACTTTATTCAGATAGAGTTGATAAGGAGTTTTGTGAAGACCACCCCTTACGGGACAGTTCTCACGAGTCTAGGTCCCACATCATGCAACACGATATCAATCATAACTAAGATAGAGTAATTAAGATGCGGAATTATAAATTACAAGTACAAACATATTAAGATTAAGTTTAATACATATTACAATTTTCAAATTAAACTTATAAAGGGTACCATATAATCTAATACATGACATCATACAACCATATCAAATCTACCCAAAACCACCACAATTGTCGTCTTCCAATCAGTACCGAAGGGTTCGTTGAGTAGTGGTCTATGAAAGCTTCAAAACTTGGATCTTGAATGACCTAAGAACTAGGTCCAACAGACTTTCCTTTATCTTTTCCTGTAAAAATATAAAGTAGCAACTTTAAGCAAAGCTTAGTGAGAATATAGATTTTCAGATTACATGCATTTTCAAGCGGATCATGGGTCTAGCGTGATATATCTTGACTGCCGCTACAGTCCTCATGATTGAGACATAGTAGTCATAGAGTCGGATGATGTTCAAGCCACGCTCATGCTTAAATCGTGGGGATCAGCCACATACTGGGCTAGCTACCAGTAAATCAACATGGCGGAACATCGGAGTATCATACCAAGTTCAATAGAACTGGTGAAATAGCATGGTCTAGAACAATAGACCGACAAGGCTAATCTTTCTAGGCTGAATCGATATGTCAAATGTCTGAGCAATAATGAAAGCATAAGTCGTCAAAATCATGATAGCAATCAACTCATAACAATGTCTGAAATGAATCATAAGTACAATATCATGCAGAATGATAAATCAAATAGCTATCATGATCCACAGGGCATCACCGAACCATGGTGTGCACAGGTCACAATTCAGCTGATCTTGTATGAATGTCAAATAATCTATCATCAACAATATGTCTCAACCGAAAATCTCGCATGTAAAGCTGAAAATCTATAACTCACAGGTCTGGGGTCTTTATCAAGCAGATATAAAAACCACCACCTAAGTTATCTCAGGATTTAAATCTTTGCTCTTTATCTATCTGATCTTTATCAATTCTTTTCAATTCTGTGATCCGCTTTCAATCTCTTTTAATCTTTAAATCTTTGTTCAGAATTAACTGAACCTGTCCAGAATCATATCATATCATATCATTAGCTTTTTAGCTTCAAATCTTTATTTTATCTGATTCTGATAACTGATAATTCATCAATCTTTCATTTGTTCATATTCTTTGTTTCTTTGGATTCTCAATATATATATATATATATATATATATATATATATTCATATTGCTTTATTCATAAAATCATGGTTCTTATAATTATGGCACATCTTTTAATTGATCATTTTAAAGATATATATATATAAGGTGTCATCCGAAATGTCAACCGAATTCGGACCATCCATCCGGATTGGGTCAACCGGATTCGGACCGGCTAAGCCATCCGAATTTATATCCGAAATAAGCATCAGAATTCGGACCAATTAGCCATCCGGATTCGGACGGGGTTGCCATCTGAATTGGGACCGAAATCATGTCAAACCAAATTGGGTTATATCCGAAACATAGTATCCGAAATAGTACCATCCGAATTGGGCATTTCATCCGAATTCGGACTCAAGACTTGGAAATTTTCCCAGCAATGTTCTTGGTGTTCTTATTTTATTCATACGGATTTTTAATAATAATTCCCTAAACTCATTTTCTGTAAAATGCAATGTAATATAATGTTGTATTATCATATTTGGGTTGTTTCTATACTATTTTTCTTATCAAAAACACTATAATTTGATCAAGATCATCCAAATTATATACTTTTTGTCAAGAACACATTTTTATCAAAAATTCCGATTTCTTCATTATTAGAATGATCCAACCCATGAATTTTGTTTCTGTTACATCTAATAACTTAAATTTATCATAATCTACGAAAAATCTATACATGCACTACAAATTTCATGGTATTATTCTTGGATTTTCCGTTTTTTATAAAACCGAACCAAACTTTCAAAATTATGAAATTTAATCAAGAATTACCTCAATTCTTTGTAGTTTGTTGTTGATTGTTGCTTCTTGTAACTCCTTCTTGGATTAATTCTTCACTTAATTGAAATTTATGAGCAATTTTGATGAAAATTTTGAAGGAACCGTATTCAATTTTGATGAAAATTTTGAAGGAACCGTATTGTAGAGAGAGAGAGTAGAGAGAATGTGTGTGAAATCTTTAATTGTGATTAATGGCCATTACTTTGGTTAATATACTTCATTTTATCTTTTTGTGAAATTAACCCTCTTTCACTTTTGTATTTTACATATCTATTAATCATCTTTAATAATTTATAACTCAAATATAATTTAATTAATTTATTTCATACTTAATTAAATTACAAGATAATTAATGTAATAAAATTACATTATTTGCTCAAAATACTGAAATTAAGTTCGGTTGAAAGTTAGGTTGTTATAGAATGGGCTCCACCTCGCACAAACTTCGTCCCCGAAGTTACCTATGTTCGAACAGACTTGGATATGTTTCTTTCATGACATCACTTGATTCCCAAGACTAATGTGAACCCTTGTGGTGTTTCCACTGGACGAGCACCATCTGTATTTCTTTATTTCGAAGCTTTTTGATCTTCGAGTCCAGAATACATTCCGGCTCTTCAACCACTCGAAGCTTCTCATCAACTTGCAGATTTACATGCGGTATCTGCACTTCTCTTTCATCTGCTAGACTCTTTCTCAAATGACTAACATGGAATACAGGATGTATTCCCGCTAGACCGGTTGGCAATTCAAGACGATAGGATTGATTTCCTATCTTTTCAATGATCTTGAACGGACCGATGAATCTTGGAGCTAGCTTATTCTGCTTTATAAAACGTACCACATTCTTCATTGGGGATACTTTCAGCATCACCCAATCGTTAACTGCAAAACTGATAGAATTGTGACGATTATCATAATATGACTTCTGCCTGCTTTGAGCTTCAAGGATATTGCTTCTAACAAGTTGAATCTTTTCATGAGTCAACTGTAGAAGGGCAGGACCCACTATTGGCGATTCACCTGTTTCACGCCAACAGGTGGGATTTCTGCACTTTCGACCGTATAGAGCTTCAAACGGAGCCATCTTAATCGTGGAATGATAACTGTTGTTGTATGAGAATTCGACCAAAGGTAGATGATCATCCCAATTACCACCCAGATCAAGAATGCAGGCACGGAGCATATCTTCGAGAGTTAGGATAGTGCGTTCACTTTGGCCATCTGCATTTGGATGATAGGCAGTACTCATAGAGATTCGAGTACCCATCCCTTCTTGCAGCGCTTTCCAGAATCTTGAAGTGAAACGACTATCACGATCAAAAACGATAGACTTTGGCACACCGTGACGAGAAATAATTTCTGTAATGTACATCTGTGCCAATCTATCAAGAGAGTATGTCTCTTTCATCGGTATGAAATGAGCTGGCTTTGTTAATCGATCCACGACTACCTAGATGGAGTCGTGCTGTGTCTTGGTCTTTGGAAGTTTCGTGACAAAATCCATGGTTATATGCTCCCACTTCCACTCAGGAACTGGCAGTGCTTGCATATCCCCGAAGGGTTTCTGATGTTCTGCCTTAACCATCTGACAGACTCTACAGCTTTCAACATATCGACCGATGTCTTTCTTTATTCCTGGCCACCAGTAATCAGCTTTCAAGTCGAAGTACATCTTTGAGCTGCCAGGATGAATGGACAACTTGGACTTGTGTGCTTCAGATAGGAGAGTGTTGCGAATAGAACCATACTTAGGAATCCAGATTCGGTTTCCCTTGAGACATTAATCATAGATAGAAACTGAAGTTGCCCTTTAAGATTTTCAGAACAGATATTTTCTTCTTTCAGAGCTTCGGCTTGAGCTGATTTGATGTCTTCTATAAGATTAGAAGAAAATACAACAGGTGTTAGGGCATAGCAACACTTTTCTGGATACACCTTTCTACTCAGAGCATCCGCGACCACGTTGGCTTTGCCGGGATGATATAGGATCTCGCAATCATAATCCTTGATAAGCTCCAAGGACCAACGCTGTTTCATATTCAGATCCTTTTGAGTAAAAATATGCTTAAGACTTTTATGGTCAGTATAAAGCTGACACTTAGTCCCATATAGATAGTGACGCCAGATTTTTAGTGCAAAGGTAACGGCAGCCAACTCAAGATCATGAGTTGGTGCACTTTTCTCGTAGTCTTTCAATTCCCTTGAAGCGTAGGCAATAACTTTTCCCCTTTGCATGAGGACACATCCTAAGCCAGCACCAGATGCATCGCTATAGACAACAAAATCATCATTGCCTTCTGGTAAGGCTAGGATCAGCGCTTGAATGAGTTTCTGCTTTAGAGTTTCAAATGCCTCTTGCTGTTTATCAGCCCATACGAAACGTGTATTCTTTCGTGTTAGCATCGTGAGTGGCACAGCAATCTTTGAGAAGTCCTTAATGAATCGCCGATAGTAACCGGCCAATCCAAGGAAACTTCTGATTTCAGAGGCATTGCGAGGTTTTTGCCATTTCTGAACAGCCTCGACTTCAGAAGGATCAACTGAAATACCTTCGCCAGATACAACATGGCCGAGGAATTGGATCTATAAAAGTAATCAAAGTAAAATTTCAAGTTTTGTTTGAAACAAAGAACGCTTAATAAGTAGCTCGAGACAATATAAGATTATACCTGTCTGAGCCAGAATTCACACTTAGAGAATTTTGCGTAGAGTCTTTCCTTTCTCAATAATTCTAGCAATTGACGCAGATGATTAACATGATTAGCCTCTGTTTTGGAGTAAATCAAGATATCGTCTATGAATACGATAACTGACTTATCCAGCATTGGTCTGCTCACGCGATTCATGAGATCCATGAACGTCGTTGGTGCATTCGTTAAACCAAATGGCATTACGAGAAATTCATAATGACCGTATCTTGTTCGGAAGGCTGTCTTCGAAATATCCTCATCTTTGACTTTCAATTGGTGATACCCAGAACGAAGATCGATTTTGGAGAAGTAGCTTGCTCCTTGTAGCTGATCAAATAGATCATCAATTCTGGGTAGAGGATATTTGTTCTTGATGGTGACTTTGTTCAACTCACGGTAGTCGATGCACATTCGGAGAGTTCCGTCTTTCTTCTTAACAAATAAGACAGGTGCACCCCATGGAGATGAACTAGTTCGGATAAAACCTTTCTCTAACAGATCTTGCAATTGCTTAGACATTTCCTGCATTTCTGCAGGCGCAAGTCTGTAGGGAGCTTTAGCAATTGGAGCCGCACCAGGAACTAAGTCAATGCCGAACTCAACTTGACGTTCCGGTGGCACTCCAGAAATATCATCGGGAAATACGTCTGGGAACTCATAGACGATAGGAATATCAGAAACGGATTTCTTGTTATCTTCAGAAGCGGATTCAGATGATACAAAACACAAGAAGGATTCGTGACCCTTAGATAAATATTTACGCGCTTTTTCAATAGATATGAAACAGTGAGCACCTTTTCTCTTGTCGCCTTTGATTTCTAACACTCGGCCGTCTGAAGATTTGATCCTGATAATCCGGCGATTGCATACTATTGTAGCTTCGTTGTTCATTAACCAGTCCATGCCGATGATGACGTCGAACTCTTTTAGCAGAATCGGAATAAGATCGAGGTTGAATACAATATTATTAACGAGCAGTGTGTAATTACGGTTTACGGAATCAGCCATAACATAGTTATTACTGGCTGTCTCAATATCAATCACGACAGGAAGCTTGGATGGAGATTTAGATAATCTTCGAGAAAAAGTAGTCGATATAAAGGAACGACTAGCACCGGAATCAAATAATACACGAGCAGGGATTATATTTAGCATTAACATACCGGTAACCACATCAGGGGTTTCCTTTGCTTCTTCGACTGTTATCTGAAATGCTCGAGTCCTTGCAGTCGGAGTTGCAGCTGAGCTTTTCATTGTAGATCCTCCAGCTGACGATTGTGACTGACCTCGTTGCCCACTACGACACTGATACATAAAATGTCCATGCTTTCCGCACTTAGCACATCCAAGTCCTCGCTGGGGACATTCTACGCTGCTGTGGCCAATTCTGTTACATGCAAAGCAGGTGACGTCGTCCGGATTGCACAATCCCATATGTGATTTTCTGCATCTTTTACAAAATCGGGGTTCGTTTGTAAGAGAATAAGCTTGAACTTTCTGTGGCGAGCTGTATTGCCGAGACTGTTGGGGTTGCTGAGACTGCGATTTGTTGGGCATGAAGAATCTACCGAATCTTTGTTTCTTTGGGGGAGATGGACATGTTGGGTTCATTGATGGAGCATAGAGTTGATCACCATACTCTAGATATCCCCTCTCTATCTGTCTTGCCGCTTCAACCATTTCTAGGTAACTATTTTACTTTATCGTGCTCATTGGGTGTCGGTATCTCGGATTAAGCCCTCCGCGGAATCGATTCATCTTTCTTTCTTCAATGGCTACTTGATATGATGAATAACCACAGAGCCGCGAGAATTCGTGCTCGTACTCGTCAACAGATTTAGTTCCTTGGGTCAGCTGCATCAATTGAACTTCCATCTTGTCTCGTTGATCAATAGGACAATACTTCGCGTTAAACATATCGAGGAACTGGTCCCATTCTAAAGTCTGAATAACTTCCTGGCCATAAATACTTCTCTGGGTTTTCCACCAAGCTCGGGCAGCACCAACAAACAGCGCAGATGCATAACTCACCTTCTTTGATTCTAAGCAGTCAGAAATCCTGAAGATTTCTTCGGTATGGCTTATCCAATCCATCACCTGGATTGGGTTGACTGTACCCTCAAAGTTAAGGGCACCGCTCGCTTTAAAATCTTTAAACTTACAGCCTTTCGGCTGCTCAATCTGGGCATTGGGGTTTGAGTTATCAGAATGATTCATCATTCTGGACTTGTTTATCTTTTCTCTTATTCTTTTCATCAGCACGTCAGCTTCGGCCTCATCTCTAGCCTGAAGCTGTTCTTGCATATTCTTGTTTTGTTGTTCTAAGTGTTGGGCTAATAGTTGTTGTACCATTTCAAACATCTGTTGGGGAGTCATGTTGTTGGGAATGTCACCTGATCCTGACATCTTTACTGAAAATTAAAATCATTTAACTATCAGTTTATAGACTTAGATCTATGTACCCTTTTTCCCATCCTAATAGTCTGTACATCCTATCTCAGTTCAAACCACCAAAATTATTGATTCATATGTATTACTTCAGTTTGAGACCAAGTATTACTCACGTAATACTTGATTCACTCAAACTATGGGCTCTGATACCATCCTGTGAAGACCACCCCTTACGGGGTAGTTCTCACGAGTCTAGGTCCCACATCATGCAACACGATATCAATCATAACTAAGATACAGTAATTAAGATGCGGAATTATAAATTACAAGTACAAACATATTAAGATTAAGTTTAATACAGATTACAATTTTCAAATTAAACTTATAAAGGGAACCATCTAATCTAATACATGACATCATACAACCATATCAAATCTACCCAAAACCACAACAATTGTCGTCTTCCAATCAGTACTGAAGGGTTCGTTGAGTAGTGGTTTATGAAAGCTCAAAACTTGGATCTTGAATGACCTAAGAACTAGGTCCAACAGACTTTCCTTTATCTTTTCCTGTAAAAATATAAAGTAGCAACTGTAAGCAAAGCTTAGTGAGAATATAGATTTTCAGATTACATGCATTATCAAGCGGATCATGGGTCTAGCGTGATATATCTTGACTCCCGCTACAGTCCTCATGATTGAGACATAGTAGGTATAGAGTCGGATGATGTTCAAGCCACGCTCACGCTTAAATCGTGGGGATCAGCCACATACTGGGCTAGCTACCAGTAAATCAACATGGCGGAACATCGGAGTATCATACCAAGTTCAATAGAACTGGTGAAATAGCATGGTCTAGAACAATAGACCGACAAGGCTGATCTTTCTAGGCTGAATCGATATGTTAAATGTCTGAGCAATAATGAAAGCATAAGTCGTCAAAATCATGATAGCAATCAACTCATAACAATGTCTGAAATGAATCATAAGTACAATATCATGCAGAACGATAAATCAAATAGCTATTATGATCCACAGGGCATCACCAAACCATGGTGTGCATAGGTCACAATCCAGATGATCTTATATGAATTTCAAATAATCTATCATCAACAATATGTCTCAACCGGAAATCTCGCATGTAAAGTTGAATATATTATAACTCACAGGTCTGGGGTCTTTATCAAGCAGATATAAAATCCACCACCTGAGTTATCTCAGGATTTAAATCTTTGCTCTTTATCTATCTGATCTCTGTCAATTCTTTTCAATTCTGTGACCCACTTTCAATCTCTTTTAATCTTTAAATCTTTGTTCATAATTAACTGAACCTGTCCAGAATCATATCATATCATATCATTAACTTTTTAGCTTCAAATCTTTATTTTTTCTGATTCTGATAACTGATAATTCATCAATCTTTCATTTGTTCATATTCTTTGTTTCTTTGGATTCTCAAAAAATATAAATATAAATCTATATATATATATATATATATATATATATATATATATATATATATATATATATATATATATATATATATATATATATATATATATATATATATATATTCATATTGCTTTATTCATAAAATCATGGTTCTTATAATTATGGCACATCTTTTAATTGATCAATTTAAAGATATATAAGGTGCCATCCGAAATGTCAACCGAATTCGGACCATCCATCCGGATTGGTTCAACCGGATTCGGACCGGCTAAGCCATCCGAATTTATATCCGAAATAAGCATCAGAATTCGGACCAATTAGCCATCCGGATTTGGACCGGGTTGCCATCCGAATTGGGACCAAAATCATGTCAAACCAAATTGGGTTATATCCGAAACATATTATCCGAATTAAGTATCCGAAATAGTACCATCCGAATTGGGCATTTCATCCGAATTCGGACTCAAGACTTGAAAATTTTCCCAGCAATGTTCTTGGTGTTCTTATTTTATTCATACGGATTTTTAACAATAATTCCCTAAACTCATTTTCTGTAACATGCAATGTAATATAATGTTGTATTATCATATTTGGGTTGTTTCTATACTATTTTTCTTATCAAAAACACTATAATTTGATCAAGATCATCCAAATTATATACTTTTTGTCAAGAACACGTTTTTATCAAAAATTCCGATTTCTTCATTATTAGAATGATCCAACCCACGAATTTTGTTTCTGTTACATCTAATAACTTAAATTTATCATAATCTACTAAAAATCTATACATGCACTACAAATTTCATGGTATTATTCTTGGATTTTCAGTTTTTTATAAAACCGAACCAAACTTTCAAAATTATGAAATTTAATCAAGAATTACCTCAATTCTTTGTAGTTTGTTGTTGATTGTTGCTTCTTGTAACTCCTTCTTGGATTAATTCTTCACTTAATTGAAATTTATGAGCAATTTTGATGAAAATTTTGAAGGAACCGTATTGTTGAGAGAGAGTAGAGAGAGTGTGTGTGAAATCTTTAATTGTGATTAATGGCTATTACATTGGTTAATATACTTCATTTTATCTATTTGTGAAATTAACCCTCTTCCACTTTTGTATTTTACATATCTATTAATCATCTTTAATAATTTATAACTTAAATATAATTTAATTAAATTATTTCATACTTAAATAAATTACAAGATAATTAATATAATAAAATTACATTATTTGCTCAAAATACTGAAATTAAGTTCAGTTGAAAGTTAGGTTGTTACAAGTTTTGTTGAAACGCTTATGGATAATGGAGCGATTTTGCGTGTAGCAGGCAAAGGACACGGCTTCAGCCCACAAGAACGGTGGTAGCTTCGACTAGTTTAGCATGGTGCGAGCAGCCTCCACAAGGGTACCATTTTCTTCTTTCAATGTTACCATTTTGAGGTGTTCGTGCGGCTTAAAATTGATGGTGAATACCCTTGGATTGCAGAAAACTTACTACTACTGAGTTCTTAAATTCTGTGTCATTTTCTGATCGGATAAATTGCATTGACAGCTGCTGTTGGGACTCAACACTCTTGATGAAATTGATGATTTCTTGAGCTGTCTCAGCCTTGGACCGCAAGAACTTGACCCAGGTATATCGTGAGTAGTCTTCAACGATAACCAACACATATCGCTTCCCATTTATGCTTTGCATTCTCATAGGACCACATAAATCCATGTGCAGTAGCTCCAAAACACTCTTTGTCGATGGTTCGGGCTTTGGCTTGTGAGATGATCTCTTCATCTTCCCTTTCTCACCCGCTCCACACAGGTGATCTTTTTCGTATCGAAGCTTTGGGAGTCCCTTAACCAATTGTTTTGAGGTCAGCTTGTTCAAGTATTCAAAGTTCAAGTTGGATAGCCTCCGATGCCATAACCATGAGTCCTTTGAAGAGGTTTTGGATAACAGGCAGATACTATCCTTGACCATTAGCTTGGCAACATCTATGGTATAAAGGTTTAAGTTGCGGGAACCAGTTAGGATTTCATTTTCGTCTCCGCTCTTGACACTGCAATGTTTAGCCCTAAACATCACTTCTAGTCCTTTATCACAGAGTTGGCCTATGCTAAATAAATTATGAGATAACCCTTCAACATAGTCAACATCCTTGATGACCAGATTGTACAGAACCAAATCACTATATCCCTTGATTTGAGTGTGGTTATCATTTCCAAACCTAACTATTCCACATTATTGTTCAACTATGTTAGACAGCAACTCTTTTCTCCCAGTCATGTGCTTGGAGCAGCCCGAATCCATGTACCAAATGGATTTTGCCTAAAATAAAAATCACTTTATGATGATGACCTTTAGGCATACGAAATAAATCCATGGCTTATTAAAAGTGACATGCAAACTGTGTTATGAACCAAAGTGTTCAGAAAACATGATGTGTTAATAACGGATCCTGAACTGTGTGCAAAGGAGCCAAACATATCGGTTTTTGTACAAATTTGCACATAAACCAATTTACGAAAGGACGGGTCCTAGTCTGAGTTAACTAGAATCCATTTCTTTGAGGTGCGGGTCTTGATTTGAAGTAACCAAGAACCATCCGCATTAAATCACACAACTTAGGGTACCCATCTTAGGATGGGTCCATTTTTGTTAGGTGTTTCAGATGCATATATCACATTCACAGTTTTAGGAACCCATATTGCACTTTTGTGTGGTCCAGATGCATAACCTTTTGGAATCCATTTGTATATGGATCTAACTGGCTTTAAAACCTTAGTCGACGAAGTTGCCTTTGGCTTGGAAGTTTTTGAAACTAGTTATGTATTTGCTTTTGGTGTAGGCCTAGGCAAAATACATGGATCAGTCTTTGATAAGGCCAATGATGCACTGTTTTTATTTTTCTTTTTACAAATTCGTTTTTCTAGGTATGGCACATATTTATTCATTTCTAGTACTTGACGTCTATACCGAGTAGGACATAAAGCAAACATATCAGCAAATGAATATTTCAAACATGACAATGAATCCGTTACAATACAATCATTGTTTTCTGAGATTACATTCTCCCTATCTCTAGAAACAAACACACTTGGCATTACAACCTTATTCACAAAAAAACTGGAAAAGTCTTGCATTGTCGTTTTGGGAAACATTCTTACATGATCTGTAGGTACAAAACAAGAAGAGCCAGTACTTATGGAAAACTTGAATTTAGAGAGATTTCCTTGGTGAGTGGGTTTCTTTGAAGACTTTGATTTACTCTTAGCCTCCTTGGAAACCTCTAATTTTGAAGATTTTGAGCACTCGCCTTTGGAATAGTTTAAAGAAGCTTCAATCTTGTTTTTACCTTTGTCAATTGATGTATGTGGGAAAATGGTAGGAGGAGAGTTTTTTGAACCTTGTGAATGAGAAGTTAACCTTTCTGAAACTGTGTTAAACCATTCTTTGTAGTTGATTAATTGTACATAGTGTTCAAAAATGTGCTTTTATAATATTTCCTCACTTATGAGAAGAGCTCCTTGATAGGCAAGGGCTTTCTCACGAGCTTTCCTTAAATCCACTTCTAAAACTTTGATTTTATGTTGAAGAACATTTGTAGGAATATGAGGATGAGGTATTGGTTCAATGACGGGCCGTCGTTGTGACCCGCACACTTAATCCTTAAATCCACTAATTAGCTAGAGAAGTAAGGGTCGAATCCACAGGGAGTGTGGTCGTAATTAGGATTAGGTTATTAGCCTTATAAGTTTATTAAAAGCATTTAAATTGTGAATTTGGGGATTTGAATGATTTGTTTAGAGTAATGGTTTGTTATTGCTTTGTAACTAAAATTAAGAACGAAGTAACTAACGAAGATGATAAATAATCAAGAGACGAATAACCATTCACGGAATCACCACGGCATAAGTATTACTCACTATAATTTCATTCAACGATCACATAGACATAATCAATTGCGCAACTAAATTAATCAAACGTGTTTTAACCAATAACTCTCGGCATAGCGTAAGCAACATTAATACTCGTCTTAATCCCTAAACTAATGGACTCGGCACTAATAACAACACCACGATTAATTATCTTGGTTTTACCAATCGCAACACATAATCATAATCATAGCCAAATGTTTATCATTTGCATACACATAATAGATCTTGCTTAAAACGAATACATCAATACATAAGAAATTAAAGAAGAGTAAACTTAGTCGTAGATCCTCCACAAACGGCTAATGGGATTATCCGCTCATCGTATGCTCGTCACAATCATAGATCTGAGCTATTGGGTAGCATGCGAACCACCGTCTTCGTTCTCGTATCGTAGATCCACTCCGGCAGGGCTTCGACACACTTTCACACACGTCGGGACTTTCTCCAAAGCTGCCCCTTGACTTGTATTTATAGGGAGGTCGAGATTAGGGTTCCACAGGCTGTAAAACGCGTTTTGGCGCTGCACTAGCGCAGGCCAGGCGCAGGCTTGCGCCCCCCTGCGCCCGGATGCGGCTAGGGTTTAGCTGGCGTGTGCTGGAACGTATCTAGACAGTTTGGACGCTATGTGGAGCGCAGGGTGGCGCAGGCCTGCGCCCCCCTCAGCTCGGTTTGCTCTGAAATCTCTCGGATTGGTTCTTTTTATCATCTTGGCCATGAAATACAAACTTGGAGTAATAATATGTATTTTACAAAGTATCGGTGCTTAAAATGATCATAATATGACTCAGAAACCATATAAATTATAGACTTCTCAAATCTCCCCAACTTAACTCTTGGTCGTCCCCGAACAATCTTTTGGAATCAGAACTAGCTAAGTAACGAGCATGTACTGTCAGTGAGTCTAGGAATTTTACGTCAAGCTAGCCTTCGTACTAATGCATTAAAATTCTTAACATGTAAATTGAAGACGTTTTCAGTTAAATATATTTTTCTTAGAATTTATATAATGTATCACACTTTTGAAAATACCATTTTAGCTCAAGGTTGCGATACTTAAAACATGTGGGTCTTCTGGCCATCTTTTTCCTCTTTGCATGTTTACGACAAATATTCTTTTCTTTTTTTTAACACCATGCTTCTATCTATTCTCTTTTCACTAGATTAGCTAGATGGTCCATGTAACGATATTTCAGTCAACCGTTCCCGAACCAAATGGTTTTAGGGGATTAGGCATGAATGGAACCCCAACGGACTTAGTTTCTCGAACCATCTAGACCACAATTAACTTACTTTTGAGGCTAAAACACGATTAAGTTCTCCCCCTTATTGCATGAGTTTCCAAAATCTTTTGACACATTACTTATATTTAAGCCCAAATAAATTTTAATTTACTTGAATTCATTTTACATGGCAAAAGTTTTAATTATTATTACGAGTCTTTTCTGAATTATCAAATATTCTGTCACTACTAGCCAATTTACTCGCACATGTATTTTCTAAGTATCATTATGTTCCATGGCCTGATCGGCAAACAAGACTCAAATGGAGAAGAAATGACAGACTATATAATCATTATAAACTCTAAATAGGACTCGGCTAAGAACTAAAAATAAATGAAAATTACGATTAAGAAATTTAATGCATAACAAACTAAAATAAAATAAAAGACAGAAAAGTAAAAAAAAAAAATAAGGAAGGATAGAACCCGATCATTCAAATGGAGGAGGCGGCAGAGGAGGACCGAAGACACTGTTGAAGAAGTCGGTATACGGATTCTGGCCATGGGTGAACTGTGCAGTCGGCGGAACCAAGTGAGGAGGCATCGGGTCTGGGCGGTCCTGCCTGCCATGCGCTGGATAGCGCTGATAAGTATCCACGGCAGGGTTATAGGCTTGGTAGTCAGGCATCGTGTAATCCTCATAAGACTGATATGGCATACCGGCTATGGAGTCCTCGTGATGTCGGACTCCCTCCCAATATGCCCAGTCATGGTGCTGGTAGTAGGCATTTTGGTATGTCAGGGCTCTCTGCCCATCCTGTAACTGATCTACCCGACCCGCTAAGTGATCGACCCTATCATAAATATGGGTCATACGCCCATTCATCTCATCTAGCCTCTGGGTCACATCCTCTCGGAACTCACCCTGACCCACTGCTATATCCTCTATCCGCCTCATCATGCGGTCAAAATCAAAACTGTCATTACCGCGACTACGCGAGGTAGATGCACCTAGGTTCGTCTCAGCATGCCGAATCCCGCCTCATTAGCGACCTTCTCCTCTCTCTCTCTCTCTCTCTCCTCTCATCCTCAGTATAGTCCTCGATATACGACTCATTTATCTCTTTGTTGAATATCTCGATCCCTTCGTCAACTTCCCTGAAAATCAAGGTAGGGAACATGGCGGCCGTAATGAACGTCGCCGAAATGGAGGATAGTAGGGAGTCGGGCGAAAGTGAGCCCGTCCTCTCAAGGAACTTAGAGATCAACCAAGAATGGGGGATGATCGTCCTCTCTCTCGTGTCGTACATAGCCCATAAATCATTCATTATTGTCCACGCAAAGGACAGTCTGGGCCTACCCTTAAGAAGGCCGTGAAGGACTGTTATATCCATATGCCTGACTTTGGTCTAGTCACTATCACGAGGTAAGATGTTGTTCACAAGAATCTTGTGAAGCACCTTACACCTCGGAGATAAAGCCTTTCGGCTGTAGGAAGTGGAGGACTCGGACTCCAAAATGGATGGGATAAAAACTCTATTAACCTGCTCTGTCCACTCCCCTGACCAAGTCATATCAGTGAAGGCCAATTGGGCCTCATTCGTATACTCGTAACCCTGCTGGTAGACCCTTCGTAGCCTACCCCAGTATCTAAATTAAATAAATGGCGAAGGATTTGTGCATCCATCGCCACGTCCCTAGCATGGACGGTACCTATCAACCTAAAGTCGTTCGGTGAACGACCTGTCTCCCTCCGTAAGGTAGACATCCACTCAACTACATCGGACTGATAAATATCATTGCCGCCCATATTTAACACATTTTCCCACCCCAAATAGTCAAAAAGGTATGGGATCTCATAGTCCTCAAAATCACTCCTCTTAACTCTCTTTTCAGTTAACACTTTATATGAATATTTCTTATACAAAAACAAGTGTGTTCTAACGTGTTCAGGGTGTTGGGATAATAGGAGGGTTGGAGACCAATCTATCGGGACATTAACATTTTGGGTTGTTGCCTCGTTCTCCTCGCCATCTACGATTTGTGCCAACCAACCACAATATGTACGAGATAAATTAAATAATGTAACCTATAATTGCAATTTGCACAATTACGCTTACTTAAAAGATGCAACTATATATATATATATATATATATATATATATATATATATATATATATATATATATATATATGTTAGGCACAAAAGGCGGCAATGCAACAGTAGACAAAGTAAAAAGACAAAAGTTCTGCAAGTCTGCTTTTCAGAAAAGTGCAGAAAAGTTATATTGTCTTTTCAAACAAGACTTCTCCTTTTTCATTCCGTCCAATGAATATGTTTCTCTTAGATCCTCTAAGTGAGTATAAAAAGGAAGCTTCTAAGGTCAGAAAGAATGTGAAGAAAGCTAAGTGCTTAAACCAAGACGTGAACGTGCAAGTGTGATCTTTCTATGCATGCAAAAGTCTTCTTGTAAACAAGCTTCTGTGTGTCTAGCTGTTACCAAAGCTTGTTCCTTAAAGTCTTGTAAAACCACAGTGAGTGCATCTTAGTGAGTGGTATTCATTGTATACTAGTTCGATCTGTCTTAGACTAGTAAGCATACTGTTGTATCTGTCATCTCAGCTTGAACTATTCCGCATTCAAGCTTGTTTGTAATTAACAAATTGTTGATAATACATACAAACATTGAGAAAAGAGTGTCTAGTTTTTAAATTGCTGTATTCACCCCCTCTACAGCTTATAACTATATACTTTGGGAACCTCTCGGGACCTACAACTGGTATCAGAGCATTTTAGAGTGTGTGTCATTCTAGATCTCTCATTCTCCCAAGTTTCCATGGACAACAGTGCTGCAAATTCTTCTTACTATGACAATGGCTCTATGGGCAAGCCTCCTAAATTTAATCATCAAAACTTCTCTGGTTGGAAGTGCAGAATGATGCTCTACTTAGAGAATCTGGATGTACAACTGCCAGAGATAGTGATGGAGG
>JAANYP010004897.1:68901-125274 GCA_020465985.1 Centrapalus pauciflorus | reverse complement strand
TAAATAAAGTAACTATTAAGAACCGATACCCTCTGCCTAGAATTGATGATTTGTTTGATCAACTACAAGGGGCTAGCTACTTCTCGAAGATTGATCTTCGATCTGGATATCATCAACTTAAGGTATTTGAATCTGACGTACCAAAGACTGCATTTCGTACTCGTTATGGCCATTTTGAATTCCTAGTAATGCCGTTCGGTCTCACAAATGCCCCGGCCGCATTTATGGACCTCATGAATAGGGTATGTAGGCCAATGCTGGACAAATCAGTGATAGTCTTCATTGATGACATTTTGATTTACTCTAAGTCTGAATCTGACCATGCGATGCATTTGCGAGAATTGCTAGAATTGTTTCGAAAGGAGCGACTCTATGCAAAATTATCCAAATGTGAATTCTGGTTACGCTAGGTGCAATTTTTAGGACATATTGTCTCGGGTGAGGGAATAGTCGTGGATCCATCAAAAGTTGATGCGGTTCAGAAGTGGGAAGCGCCGAAAAACGTATCTGAAGTTCGAAGTTTCTTGGGTTTAGGGGCTATTACAGAAGATTTATCCGTGATTTCTCCAAGATTGCGGTGCCTTTAACCAGTCTGACAAAGAAGGAGGTTAAGTTTGAATGGAATGAATCTCAAGAACGAGCTTTTGAGACTCTGAAGCGTAAGCTAATTGAAGCACCGGTTTTGGCCTTACCTGAGGGTAACGACGACTTTGTAGTCTATAGTGATGCTTCAAGGATGGGATTAGGCTGTGTGCTGATGCAGCGGGATAAAGTAATTGCCTACGCATCAAGGCAGCTAAAGGTGCATAAAAAGAATTATCCGACGCATGATTTAGAACTTGCAGCCGTAACCTTTGCACTGAAGATTTGGCGGCATTATCTGTATGGGACTAGATGTAAGTTATTTACAGATCATAAAAGTCTGAAGTATATATTTGACCAAAAAGAGCTGAATATGCGACAAAGGCGATCTATGGAATTGATTAAAGACTATGACTGTGAGATCCTCTACCATCCAGGTAAAGCAAACATAGTAGCAGATGCCTTAAGCCGCAAATCCGGACAGAACCATTATATCCGGTGTTATGCCTTGATTTCTGTCGTTATGGAGTCTGCCCTGCCTAAGTTGTTAATGGCCGCTCAATCTGAAGCCATTCGGGATGAGAACTTGAAATCCGAACGTATGGTTACTTATGTGACCAAGCTGACCCTTGATAATCGTGGCCTTAGACGGTTCATGAATAGAATATGGGTTCCCAGACTAGGAGGTGCTCGTGATCAGATTCTGTCGGAGGCTCATATGTCAAAATTTTCGATACATCCTGGTTCTACTAAAATGTATCAAGATTTGAGAACGGAATATTGGTGGCCTGTAATGAAGAAGGACGTAGGTCGATATGTAGAAAATTGCTTGACTTGTTTACAAGTCAAATCTGAACATCAGAAGCCGTATGGGGAACTACAACCATTGCCAATCCCGGAATGGAAGTGGGACCATATAACCATGGATTTTGTGACGAAGCTGCCCAGGACTAAACGGAATCATGACTCTATATGGGTAATAGTGGATCGACTTACTAAGTCAGCCCATTTCCTACCCATACGTGAAGATGAACGCCTCGAAAGGTTAGTAGAATTGTACATGAAAGAAATCGTGACTAGACATGGTGTGCCACTGTCTATAGCATCTGACCGTGACCGCAGATTTACTTCTCGCTTTTGGAAGGCCTTTCAGAATGGACTAGGTACTGAACTCAAGATGAGCACCGCTTATCATCCAGAAACCGACGGGCAAAGTGAGAGAACTATTTTGACTATGGAAGATATGCTTCGCGCTTGTGTGATTGATCTCGGTGGTAATTGGGATACTCACCTTCCGTTTGTAGAATTTGCTTACAACAATAGTTATCACTCGACTATTGGCATGCCACCATATCAGCTTTTGTACGGACGTCGATGCCGAACCCCAACCTGTTGGAGGGAAACAGGTGAACGCCCGATCTCAGGACCAACCATTTTGCAAGAAGCCCACGACCAGCTACAGTTGATTCGACAGCGGATACAGACTTCTCAAGACAGACAAAAGAAATATCATGATCGAAGACGTAAGCCAATTGTGTTTGAGGTTGGTGATAAAGTGTTGTTGAAGGTCTCGCCAAGAAAAGGGATAGTAAGGTTCGGTAAACGGGGGAAGTTGAGCCCTCGATTTGTTGGTCCTTTTGAAATTCTCGAGCGTGTAGGATTGCAAGCCTACAGATTAAAGTTGCCTGCTGAAATGTCTGGAATTCGTGATGTTTTTCACGTTAGTAATCTTCGAAAGTGTTTGATTGACGCTGAAGCTGCAATTCCTTGGAAAGACGTACAAATTGACGAACAGTTGCGATACGAAGAAGAGCCCGAGCGTATAATCGATCATAAGGTTTCGAAATTGCGCAACAAGGAAATCCCAATGGTGTTAGTTCAATGGAAATACCACAAAGGGGTCTGCGCAAACTTGGGAGCGAGAAGACGAGATTAGGCAAAAGTATCCGAAGTTATTCCTGTCTTGGTCGATTCCGAGGACGGAATCAATTTAACGAGGGAAGATTGTAACAGCCCGTAATTTATTAAATATAAATTACAGCATCAGACTTTGGATAATTAAGCAATTTTGTCCAATTATTAGTAATTAACCGAAAACAAGAATTTTAAATAGTTAATTATATTAAGTTATAATTAATTATGAAAATTGCCCCAAATTAGCTGAAATAAATTAAATAATTAAATTTAGCTAATTGACAAATTAAAGATGTGAAAATTGACAATATGAACTAAAATGAATAAAAGCTGGTCAATTCTAGAAATTCAGTAGAAAATCTGATTTTTCTCTCTTTCCTATAAATAGAGCCTTTCCTCCTCATTTTCATGGTTTAGCAAAATTGGAACTCTCTCTCTCTCTACAACCTCACCTTCTCTCTAACTTTTCTCCTAAACGGTTCATCGGATTCTCGTGATTTATACGTCAACGGATAGAGATCGTCGAGCTCTACAAGAATCTATCATTGCATGTTTGTTTTCGTCCTGATTTAAGGTAATATCGACCCCTTTTCTTCCTTTTGGTTCGGTTTTGAAAGAGCAAACTCGAAATTGCTCAAATCCACTTCATTCGAAGCTGATTTGCTCACGTTTAGGACCTGTTTTGGCTTGGAAATCGTCTATAATCAAAGGCTATAGCTTGGACGAAGGTTAGTGACTATTTCTCCCTCATTTATGTTCATGTTTAAGTTGATAAAACCTGGAAAATCGTTGAACAAGAAGAACAGATTCGAGAAATTCATGTCTAGACTCGAATGTAGGTTAATTCGAATCTAACCTAGAATCTAAGGCCTAATTCGAATCTAACCTAGAATCTAAGGCCTAGTTCGAATCTATCCTTGAATCTAATGACCAAGTTTCGAATCTAAGCACCTAGAATCTAATGACCAAGTTCGAATCTAATCTCCTAGATTCGAATCTATATGGACTTCGAATCTATGTGGCCTTCGAATCTATCTCCTTAGATTCGAAATTGAGGCTATTCGAATCTGTCTCCTTATACTCGAATCTGGTTTAGTTCCAAGGCAAAGTTAAATTCCTAAATCAGATTAAGTTATTGATCAACCTTATGTTATATGTAAATGTAATTGAAAGTATCTTATGATTATGATAAAACTCATAAGTTTCAAGATTACATAACTGTTTTATGCACAACTAAATTAACAGGCCCTGTATGAACCCTTAGAAATTGTATGTCATGTTTCACCTTGCTAGTAATATGATTGGCTTTGTTTCAAGGCCATATATCTGTAATTATATAGATCATATTAATCTGATAAGAATTCTAGGATAAACCCTGGTATAGACTTGAGGGAGTTCCTGTTGATTTAATTGATCAATGATAAGAATAGACTCACTTTGGGACGATAGGAACTACCACAGACTCGACAAACAGGAAATGACAATAACCTGATCATATAATTGAGAATTATATAGGTCATGTTACAATCTCGACATTCATATGTCAGACTTGAAACTGAACTGCAGGAACCCGCCGATTTGACAGAGTAAATTGAACAGCTTAATTCGTTAAGCACTATCTGACTAAGGACTACTGTGAGTGACAGATTTCATTATTACTTGCATATGTTTCGATACTTATTGGTGAATGTTACTGAACTGTATGGAAACTTTTGTTATTGTTGCATGTTTCTTGAATACTTTATTGTATCATAGAGACTCACTTTTGATATTACTGAAGCTAGACACCTGAATTGCCTTGAATTGCATGTTCACTTTTACATTCTATGTAAATACTTATCATGCTTACTGCTTACTTGACTGTTGATACATTGCCTCTGCATACTGCATAATCTGATCGGATCGAATGCGAGATCTCCATTCACAGGAAGGAATTCTGCAGATTCCTTTCCTATCTGACTCGTTTCCATACACTTCCGTAGGGCTTCGGCCTTACACATGGGAATACAGATTTGGGTTGACTCCTAAATCTTTGCCGTCTCTGACGTGTTGACTTATCGGCATGAACTGATAGTATGTTATATATGTGTAGTAACTAATGGTACTCTGTTAACTCACTAAGCAATGTAGCTTACTCTATCATGACATCTATCTTTACAGGAAAAACCGATAAGGCCAAAGCTATAGCAGGTAGTTCGTCCCAAGCTAAGTGAGCATTGATACTGGATGATTGCTGACTTTTGGAATTTTGCTGATGCCTATTTTGTAAAGATAATTGCGGTCTCGGGTAGCTTGTTCAATCCTCCGCACTCTGATTGAAGATTTTAGAAGCTAGATTAGACCACCATCTTATCTTTAATATTTTTGGTAATTAAGTATCTTGTAACTTAAATTGAATCAGGCATGTGGACCTGTGGTATCAGACAATATATTTATTACTTAATGAAATGTACTTAAAGAAATTATGACGTGTACTGTTTGTGGTAACTCGGGTGTTACAAAGTTGGTATCAGAGCAGCAGTTTAATCATCGGATTGGCCACCCGATACTTAAACTACTGGTATGGTATGGACTATGTGACTCTGAATTCCCGAACAAGTCACCGAGGCCTAGGGTAACCTAATTAGTAAAGGACTACCCACACAACTTGTCCTAAGATAGGTAACTGATGACTGATAGGACGGGGGAAGGACTGTCTGCTTGATACTGACTTGACTTGGTGTCAGCCTGACTGGCTGCTTTTATGATAATGTAATTATATGTGATTATCTGACGTAGGCATTATGATACGAATTGTGCTTAATTGAATCAGGAAATGATAGTTATTTCCTTTATATTTTCAGCCAATGGCTGATAAGAATCTGATTGTTGCCGGTACCTCATCTGTTGGTAAAGCTGCTGATGCTGCGGCTGATCGACATAAAGAGTCTGTTCATGTAGAAGACTTAGGCACTGACCCTGAAAATACTGCTAATGACTCAAGCAGTACTGCTACGCCTGTGCCTCCTCAGCAGGCTCAACTAATTGATCTAGTTCACAAGCTGAATGAGGATAATCGTAGACAAATGCATCTTATGATGGATAAGAATCAACTGCAGACTGATATGGCGATTGAAAGTCGTTTTAAGGAAATTAAGGACTTACTTACTAAGGGTAAGGCGGTTGTGCAAACTGATGAGGAAACCCAGCGAGAAATAGACTTTAAGCGCCGTGAAGAAGAACTTAGGTTGAGAGAACTTAAGTTACAAGAGTTAGAATTGAAGCATAGGGAAGAGATATTAGCGAAGCCCAAGAAAGACCGAAAAAGGAAACATAGGCATGTGTCCTCTGATGAAAGTGAGACTGACTCCTCCGACCATCACGTTAAGGTGGGACGAGAGTGTACATTTGTTGATTTTAAGAAATGTGGAGCTCGTACGTTTGCTGGGTCATCGGATCCTGTAAAAGCTATGGACTGGGTTGCTAATGTGGAGAAAGCGTTTAAACTCTCTAAGTGTAATGAAGAAGACAAGGTCACGTTTGCAACAGGAATGTTAGAAGATGGAGCTGGGCGATGGTGGAAGTCAATTACAAATGTCTGATGCAATGGAGAAATCCATTACTTGGGATCAATTTAAGATTCATCTGAAGGAGAAATACTGTCCCCAAGATGTTAAGCGCCAAATGGAGAAAACTCTGCTATCTTTTCAGCAAGGTACAAAGTCCGTAACAGATTATGAGCTGGAATTTACCAGGCTCTCGCTGTTATCTGATCACCCTGTCGATACTGATGAAAGGCGAAGGGATTTATTTGTGGATGGTCTGGATAGAGAAATTCGGAAGTTTGTGAAGTCTGGTAGACCGAGAAGTTATATTGAGGCGGTTGAAATTGCTAGGGTAGGTGAGCTTGAAATCTATCCTGAGCGAGCATGTCCTTTTATTGCCAAATCTAGTAAGAAGGAAAAATCTGAGAAAGCTGGGAAGGAGAGGATGGAAAAGAAGAATGAAAGTTCGAAGAAGGGAGATAAGCAGTCTTCCAAGAAAGCTAAGTCATATGCTGTGACCTCGGCGCCAAAGCCTGCTTGTCCTCGCTGCAAGCAAATTCATGAAGGAAAATGCGATCCTGCGTTCGTTAAGTGCTACTGCTGCAGACAGAATGGTCACGATAGCTCAGAATCCCCCAAGCGCAGTGAGGCTTGTCGTAACTGCATCACGTTGGGGCACCATGCTAAAGACTGTACTCGCCCCCGATTTGTTCCTCCGCCTGCATCTTCACCTCCGCAATCAGTCAAGGGTTCCTCTGCTCCGAGGAATCAACCGAGATCCTTCCAGATGACAGCCGATGAGGCAAAAGAGGCTGCTGACGTCGTCACGGGTACATTTCTTGTTAATGATATACATGCTTTAATCCTATTTGACTCTGGCTCTAATCTGTCGTATGTGTCTGAAAAGTTTGCTAAACAGTTTGATGCTGCTTGTTCCTTTATTACTTAATTGTATGTTAGAAACGTATGATAGACACTGCTGAAACTGGACTACTGCTGTTTCATGTTACATGGTTACTTGCATTGCTCAGGACCGCTGTGAGTGACAGATTGCATTACTTACTTACATATGTTTCGGTACTTATTGGTGATTGTTACTGACTTGTATGGAAACATCTGATGCTGCATGTTCCTTGAGTACTTTATTGTATGTTAGGAACGTATGATAGACGTTGCTGAAACTGGACAACTGCTGTTACATGTTCCTTGATTACTTGCATTATTCAGGACCGCTGTGAGGGACAGATTGCATTACTTACTTGCATTTGTTTCGATACTTATGGGAGATTGATACTGACATGTATGGAAACATCTGCTGCTGCTTGTTCCTTGATAACTTAATTGTATGATAGGAACGTATGATAGACACTGCTGAAACTGGACAACTGCTGTTGCATGTTCCTTGATTACTTGCATTGCTCAGGACCGCTGTGAGTGACAGATTGCATTACTTAATTGCATATGTTTCGGTACTTATTGGTGATTGTTACTGACTTGTATGGAAACATCTGATGCTGCCTGTTCGTTGATTACTTAATTGTATCTTAGGAACGTATGATAGACACTGCTGAAACTGAAAAACGGCTGTTGTATGTTCCATGACTACTTGCATTGCTCTGGACCGCTGTGAGTGACCGATTGCATTACTTACTTGCATATGTTTCGGTACTTATTGGTGATTGTTACTGACTTGTATGGAAACATCTGATGTACCCTGTTCCTTGATTACTTAATTGTATGTTAGGAACGTATGATAGACACTGGTGAAACTAGACAACTGCTGCTAAATGTTATGAATTACTTGCATTGTTCAGGACCGCTGTGAGTGACAGATTGCATTACTTACTTGCATATGTTTCGGTACTTATTGGTGATAGATACTGACTTGTATGGAAACATCTGCTGCTGCTTGTTCCTTGATAACTTAATTGTATGTTTGGAACGTATGATAGACACTGCTGAAACTGGACAACTGCTGTTGCATGTTCCTTGATTTCTAGCATTGCTCAGGATCGCTGTGAGTGACAGATTGCATTACTTACTTGCATATGTTTCGATACTTATTAGTGATTGTTACTGACTTATATGGAAACATTTGCTGCTGCTTGTTCCTTTATTACTTAATTGTATGTTAGAAACTGTAACACCCGAGTTACCACAAACAGTACACGTCATAATTTCTTAAAGTACATTTCATTAAGTAATAAATATTACTATTGTCTGATACCACAGGTCCACATACCTGATTCAAAAAGCTACAAGAATTTCAAAATATATTAATGATATAATGGTGGTCTAATCTAGCTTCTAAAATCTTCAATCAGAGTGCGGAAGATTGAACAAGCTACCCGAGACCGCAATAATCAGTACAAAATAGGCATCATCAATAGGTTCAAAAGTCTGCAATCCTCCAGTATCAAAGTTCACTTAGCTTGGGACGAACTACCACTATAGCCTTGGCCTTATCAACTTTTCCTGTAAAGAGAGATGTGTAACAGCCCGTAATTTATTAAATATAAATTACAGCATCAGACTTTGGATAATTAAGCAATTTTGTCCAATTATTAGTAATTAACCGAAAACAAGAATTTTAAATAGTTAATTATATTAAGTTATAATTAATTATGAAAATTGCCCCAAATTAGCTGAAATAAATTAAATAATTAAATTTAGCTAATTGACAAATTAAAGATGTGAAAATTGACAATATGAACTAAAATGAATAAAAGTTGGTCAATTACAGAAATTCAGTAAAAAATCTGATTTTTCTCTCTTTCCTATAAATAGAGCCTTTCCTCCTCATTTTCATGGTTTAGCAAAATTGGAACTCTCTCTCTCTCTCTCTCTCTACAACCTCACCTTCTCTCTAACTTTTCTCCTAAACGGTTCATCGGATTCTCGTGATTTATACGTCAACGGATAGAGATCGTCGAGCTCTACAAGAATCTATCATTGCATGTTTGTTTTCGTCCTGATTTAAGGTAAGATCGACCCCTTTTCTTCCTTTTGGTTCGGTTTTGAAAGAGCAAACTCGAAATTGCTCAAATCCTCTTCATTCGAAGCTGATTTGCTCACGTTTAGGACCTGTTTTGGCTTGGAAATCGTCTATAATCGAAGGCTATAGCTTGGACGAAGGTTAGTGACTATTTCTCCCTCATTTATGTTCATGTTTAAGTTGATAAAACCTGGAAAATCGTTGAACAAGAAGAACAGATTCGAGAAATTCATGTCTAGACTCGAATGTAGGTTAATTCGAATCTAACCTAGAATCTAATGCCTAATTCGAATCTAACCTAGAATCTAAGGCCTAGTTCGAATCTACCCTAGAATCTAATGACCAAGTTTCGAATCTAAGCACCTAGAATCTAATGACGAAGTTCGAATCTAATCTCCTAGATTCGAATCTATATTGTAACAGCCCGTAATTTATAAAATATAAATTACAGCATCAGACTTTGAATAATAAAGCAATTTTATCCAAATATTAGTAATTAACCGAAAATGTGAATCTGTAATAATTAATTATATTAAGTTATAATTAATTATGAAAAGTTGCCCAAAATTTAGCTGAAATAAAGTTAATATTTAAAATTCAGCAACTTGACAAATTAAAGACTGAAAATGACGAAACGGACTAAAATGAATAAAAAAAAATATATGACTAAAAGACAATTATAGCTAAATCTAGAACTCCCTTGCTATTAATTGCATCTGAAATGCAAATCAGATTGATGGGAATAAAGCTGGTCGATTCCGGAAATTCTGTAGAAAATCTGATCTTTTTCCTATTTTCCTATAAATAGGAGCTCCCCTCCTCATTCCTTAAGTTTGGAAACTTGAGTTCTCATCCTTCTCTCTCTAAAATTACACCTTCTCTCTAGCATTTCTCCTAATCGAACCGTCGGATTATCGTGATTCATACGCCATCGGTTAGATAACGTCGAGCTCTTCACGAATCTACCATTACATGTTTGATTTCGTCGGGATTTGAGGTAAGATCGACCCCTTTTCTGTCTTTTGGTTCGGTTTTGAAAGAGCAAATTCGAGTTTGCTCATTTTCCCTTCATTTGAAGCTGATTTGCTTCCGTTTAGGACCTGTTTTTGCTTGGAAATCATCCTTAGTCGAAGGTTATAGCTTGGACGAAGGTTAGTAACCATTTCTCTATCTTTTATGTTCTTGTTTAGTAGCTAAAACCTGGAAAAACGATGAACAAGAAGAACAAATTCGAGAAATTCATGAATAGATTCGAACGTGTTGATTTCGAATCTAATCCCCCTAGACTCGAAATTGTTGTTCTCGAATCTGATTAGCTAGATTCGAACCTATTGACTTCGAATCTATCTTCCCTAGTTTAGAATCTGTTGATTTCGAATCTATTCACCCTAGAATCTAAAGAGCTAGTTTCGAATCTATCCCCTAGAATCTAATATGTGTGTGTTTCGAATCTAATATCCTAAACTCGAATTATGCTCATTCGAATCTAAGCCATTCGAATCTATACTTATTCGAATCTGTTGCCTAAATTTCGAATCTGTCTAAATCTGATGCTGTTCGAATCTGATTTTGTTCCAAGCCTAAGATTTATTCCTAAAATCAGATTAAGTGATTAATCGACCTATTGTAATTAAAAGTATAATATGATTATGATAAAACTCACAAATTCTAGTTGCACATCTATTTTATGCACAAATGAATTAACAGACACTGAATGAACTCTTAGAAATCGTATGTCATGATGCACCTAGCTAGTAATATGATTGGCTATATTTCAAGGACACACATATGTAATTAGATGAATCGTATTAATCTGATAAGAATAGACTCACCTTGGGACGATAGGAACTACCTCAGACTCGACAGCCAGAATTGACAATATGCATATGTTTCGGTACTTATTGGTGATTGTTACTGACTTGTATGGAAACTTCTGATGTTGCCTGTTCGTTGATTACTTAATTGTATGTTAGGAACGTATGATAGACACTGCTGAAACTGGACAACTGCTGCTACATGTTATGAATTACTTGCATTGTTCAGGACCGCTGTGAGTGACAGATTGCATTACTTACTTGCATATGTTTCGGTACTTATTGGTGATTGATACTGACTTGTATGGAAACATCTGCTGCTGCTTGATCCTTGATAACTTAATTGTATGTTAGGAACGTATGATAGACACTGCTGAAACTGGACAACTGCTGTTGCATGTTCCTTGATTACTAGCATTGCTCAGGACCGCTGTGAGTGACAGATTGCATTACTTACTTGCATATGTTTCGGTACTTATTAGTGATTTTTACTGACTTATATGGAAACATCTGCTGCTGATTGTTCCTTTATTACTTAATTGTATGTTAGAAACGTATGATAGACACTGCTGAAACTGGACTACTTCTGTTTCATGTTACTTGGTTACTTGCATTGCTCAGGACCGCTGTGAGTGACAGACTGCATTACTTACTTGCATATCTTTCGGTACTTATTGGTGATTGTTACTGACTTGTATGGAAACATCTGATGCTGCCTGTTCCTTGATTACTTTATTGTATGTTAGGAACGTATGATAGACATTGCTGAAACTGGACTACTGCTGTTTCATGTTACTTGGTTACTTGCATTGCTCAGGACAGCTGTGAGTGACAGATTGCATTACTTACTTGCATATGTTTCGGTACTTATTGGTGATTGTTACTGACTTGTATGGAAACATTTGATGCTGCCTGTTCGTTAATTACTTAATTGTATGATAGGAACGTATGATAGACACTGCTGAAACTGGAAAACGACTGCTGTATGTTCCATGACTACTTACATTGCTCTGGACCGCTGTGAGTGACCGATTGCATTACTTACTTGTATATGTTTCGGTACTTATTGGTGATTGTTATTGACTTGTATGGAAACATCTGATGCTGCATGTTCCTTGATTACTTAATTGTATGTTAGGAACGTATGATAGACACTGCTGAAACTAGACAACTGCTGCTACATGTTATGAATTACTTGCATTGTTCAGGACCGCTGTGAGTGACAGATTGCATTACTTACTTGCATATGTTTCGGTACTTATTAGTGATTGTTACTGACTTATATGGAAACATCTCCTGCTGTTTGTTCCTTTATTACTTAATTGTATGTTAGAAACGTATGATAGACACTGCTGAAACTGGACTACTGCTGTTTCATGTTACTTGGTTACTTGCATTGCTCAGGACCGCTGTGAGTGACAGATTGCATTACTTACTTGCATATGTTTCAGTACTTATTGGTGATTGTTACTGACTTGTATGGAAACATCTGATGCTGCCTGTTCCTTGATTACTTAATTGTATGTTAGGAACGTATGATAGACACTGCTGAAACTAGACAACTGCTGCTACATGTTACGAATTACTTGCATTCTTCAGGACCGTTGTGAGTGACAGATTGCATTACTTACTTGCATATGTTTCGGTACTTATTGGTGATTGATACTGACTTGTATGGAAACATCTGCTGCTGCTTGTTCCTTGATAACTTAGTTGTATGTTAGGAACGTATGATTTACACTGCTGAAACTGGACAACTGCAGTTGCATGTTCCTTGATTACTAGCATTGCTCAGGATCGCTGTGAGTGACAGATTGCATTACTTAATTGCATATGTTTCGGTACTTATTGGTGATTGTTAATGACTTGTATGGAAACATCTGATGCTGCATGTTCCTTGATTACTTAATTGTATGTTAGGAACGTATGATAGACACTGCTGAAACTAGACAACTGCTGCTACATGTTATGAATTACTTGCATTGTTCAGGACCGCTGTGAGTGACAGATTGCATTACTTACTTGCATATGTTTCGGTACTTATTAGTGATTGTTACTGACTTATATGGAAACATCTCCTGCTGTTTGTTCCTTTATTACTTAATTGTATGTTAGAAACGTATGATAGACACTGCTGAAACTGGACTACTGCTGTTTCATGTTACTTGGTTACTTGCATTGCTCAGGACCGCTGTGAGTGACAGATTGCATTACTTACTTGCATATGTTTCAGTACTTATTGGTGATTGTTACTGACTTGTATGGAAACATCTGATGTTGCCTGTTCCTTGATTACTTAATTGTATGTTAGGAACGTATGATAGACACTGCTGAAACTAGACAACTGCTGCTACATGTTATGAATTACTTGCATTCTTCAGGACCGCTGTGAGTGACAGATTGAATTACTTACTTGCATATGTTTCGGTACTTATTGGTGATTGATACTGACTTGTATGGAAACATCTGCTGCTGCTTGTTCCTTGATAACTTAGTTGTATGTTAGGAACGTATGATTTACACTGCTGAAACTGGACAACTGCAGTTGCATGTTCCTTGATTACTAGCATTGCTCAGGATCGCTGTGAGTGACAGATTGCATTACTTACTTGCATATGTTTCGGTACTTATTAGTGATTGTTACTGACTTATATGGAAATATCTGCTGCTGCTTGTTTCTTTATTACTTAATTGTATGTTAGAAACGTATGATAGACACTGCTGAAACTGGACTACTGCTGTTCAATGTTACTTGGTTACTTGCATTGCTCAGGACCGCTGTGAGTGACAGATTGCATTACTTACTTGCATATGTTTCAGTACTTATTGGTGATTGTTACTGACTTGTATGGAAACATCTGATGCTGCCTGTTCCTTGATTACTTTATTGTATGTTAGGAACGTATGATAGACATTGCTGAAACTGGACAACTGCTGTTACATGTTCCTTGATTACTTGCATTATTCAGGACCGCTGTAAGGGACAGATTGCATTACTTACTTGCATATGTTTCGATACTTATTGGAGATTGAAACTGACATGTATGGAAACATTTGATGCTGCCTGTTCGTTAATTACTTAATTGTATGTTAGGAACGTATGATAGACACTGCTGAAACTGGAAAACGACTGCTGTATGTTCCATGACTACTTACATTGCTCTGGACCGCTGTGAGTGACCGATTGCATTACTTACTTGCATATGTTTCGGTACTTATTGGTGATTGTTATTGACTTGTATGGAAACATCTGATGCTGCCTGTTCCTTGATTACTTAATTGTATGTTAGGAACGTATGATAGACACTGCTGAAACTAGACAACTGCTGCTACATGTTATGAATTACTTGCATTGTTCAGGACCGCTGTGAGTCACAGATTGCATTACTTACTTGCATATGTTTCGGTACTTATTAGTGATTGTTACTGACTTATATGGAAACATCTGTTGCTGTTTGTTCCTTTATTACTTAATTGTATATTAGAAACGTATGATAGACACTGCTGAAACTGGACTACTGCTGTTTCATGTTACTTGGTTTCTTGCATTGCTCAGGACCGCTGTGAGTGACAGATTGCATTACTTACTTGCATATGTTTCGGTACTTATTGGTGATTGTTACTGACTTGTATGGAAATATCTGATGCTGCCTGTTCCTTGATTACTTTATTGTATGTTAGGAACGTATGATAGACATTGCTGAAACTGGACAACTGCTGTTACATGTTCCTTGATTACTTGCATTCTTCTGGACCGCTGTGAGGGACAAATTGCATTACTTACTTGCATATGTTTCGGTACTTATTGGAGATTGATACTGACATGTATGGAAACATCTGCTGCTGCTTGTTCCTTGATAACTTAATTGTATGTTAGGGACGTATGATAGACACTGCTGAAACTGGACAACTGCTGTTGCATGTTCCTTGATTACTTGCATTGCTCAGGACCGCTGTGAGTGACAGATTGCATTACTTAATTGCATATGTTTCGGTACTTATTGGTGATTGATACTGACTTGTATGGAAATATCTGCTGCTGCTTGTTCCTTGATAACTTAATTGTATGTTAGGAACGTATGATAGACACTGCTGAAACTGGACAACTGTTGTTGCATGTTCCTTGATTACTAGCATTGCTCAGGATCGCTGTGAGTGACAGATTGCATTACTTACTTGCATATGTTTCGGTACTTATTAGTGATTGTTACTGACTTATATGGAAACATCTGCTGCTGCTTGTTCCATTATTACTTAATTGTATGTTAGAAACGTATGATAGACACTGCTGAAACTGGACTACTGCTGTTTCATGTTACTTGGTTACTTGCATTGCTCAGGACCGCTGTGAGTGACAGATTGCATTACTTACTTGCATATGTTCCGGTACTTATTGGTGATTGTTACTGACTTGTATGGAAACATCTGATGCTGCATGTTCCTTGATTACTTTATTGTATGTTAGGAACGTATGATAGACATTGCTGAAACTGGACAACTGCTGTTGCATGTTCCTTGATTACTAGCATTGCTCAGGATCGCTGTGAGTGACAGATTGCATTACCTACTTGCATATGTTTCGGTACTTATTGGTGATTGTTACTGACTTGTATGGAAACTTCTGATGTTGCCTGTTCGTTGATTACTTAATTGTATGTTAGGAACGTATGATAGGCACTGCTGAAACTGGACAACTGCTGCTACATGTTATGAATTACTTGCATTGTTCAGGACCGCTGTGAGTGACAGATTGCATTACTTACTTGCATATGTTTCGGTACTTATTGGTGATTGATACTGACTTGTATGGAAACATCTGCTGCTGCTTGTTCCTTGATAACTTAATTGTATGTTAGGAACGTATGATAGACACTGCTGAAACTGGACAACTGCTGTTGCATGTTCCTTGATTACTAGCATTGCTCAGGACCGCTGTGAGTGACAGATTGCATTACTTACTTGCATATGTTTCGGTACTTAATAGTGATTTTTACTGACTTATATGGAAACATCTGCTGCTGATTGTTCCTTTATTTCTTAATTGTATGTTAGAAACGTATGATAGACACTGCTGAAACTGGACTACTGCTGTTTCATGTTACTTGGTTACTTGCATTGCTCAGGACCGCTGTGAGTGACAGACTGCATTACTTACTTGCATATCTTTCGGTACTTATTGGTGATTGTTACTGACTTGTATGGAAACATCTGATGCTGCCTGTTCCTTGATTACTTTATTGTATGTTAGGAACGTATGATAGACATTGCTGAAACTGGACTACTGCTGTTTCATGTTACTTGGTTACTTGCATTGCTCAGGACAGCTGTGAGTGACAGATTGCATTACTTACTTACATATGTTTCGGTACTTATTGGTGATTGTTACTGACTTGTATGGAAACATTTGATGCTGCCTGTTCGTTAATTACTTAATTGTATGTTAGGAACGTATGATAGACACTGCTGAAACTGGAAAACGACTGCTGTATGTTCCATGACTACTTACATTGCTCTGGACCGCTGTGAGTGACCGATTGCATTACTTACCGCTGTGAGTGACCGATTGCATTACTTACTTGCATATGTTTCGGTACTTATTGGTGATTGTTATTGACTTGTATGGAAACATCTGATGCTGCATGTTCCTTGATTACTTAATTGTATGTTAGGAACGTATGATAGACACTGCTGAAACTAGACAACTGCTGCTCAATGTTATGAATTACTTGCATTGTTCAGGACCGCTGTGAGTGACAGATTGCATTACTTACTTGCATATGTTTCGGTACTTATTAGTGATTGTTTTCGACTTATATGGAAACATCTCCTGCTGTTTGTTCCTTTATTACTTAATTGTATGTTAGAAACGTATGATAGACACTGCTGAAACTGGACTACTGCTGTTTCATGTTACTTGGTTTCTTGCATTGCTCAGGACCGCTGTGAGTGACAGATTGCATTACTTACTTGCATATGTTTCGGTACTTATTGGTGATTGTTACTGACTTGTATGGAAATATCTGATGCTGCCTGTTCCTTGATTACTTTATTGTATGTTAGGAACGTATGATAGACATTGCTGAAACTGGACAACTGCTGTTACATGTTCCTTGATTACTTGCATTCTTCTGGACCGCTGTGAGGGACAAATTGCATTACTTACTTGCATATGTTTCGGTACTTATTGTAGATTGATACTGACATGTATGGAAACATCTGCTGCTGCTTGTTCCTTGATAACTTAATTGTATGTTAGGGACGTATGATAGACACTGCTGAAACTGGACAATTGCTGTTGCATGTTCCATGATTACTTGCATTGCTCAGGACCGCTGTGAGTGACAGATTGCATTACTTAATTGCATATGTTTCGGTACTTATTGGTGATTGATACTGACTTGTATGGAAACATCTGCTGCTGCTTGTTCCTTGATAACTTAATTGTATGTTAGGAACGTATGATAGACACTGCTGAAACTGGACAACTGCTGTTGCATGTTCCTTGATTACTAGCATTGCTCAGGATCGCTGTGAGTGACAGATTGCATTACTTACTTGCATATGTTTCGGTACTTATTAGTGATTGTTACTGACTTATATGGAAACATCTGCTGCTGCTTGTTCCTTTATTACTTAATTGTATGTTAGAAACGTATGATAGACACTGCTGAAACTGGACTACTGCTGTTTCATGTTACTTGGTTACTTGCATTGCTCAGGACCGCTGTGAGTGACAGATTGCATTACTTACTTGCATATGTTTCGGTACTTATTGGTGATTGTTACTGACTTGTATGGAAACATCTGATGCTGCCTGTTCCTTTATTACTTTATTGTATGTTAGGAACGTATGATAGACATTGCTGAAACTGGACAACTGCTGTTACATGTTCCTTGATTACTTGCATTATTCAGGACCGCTGTAAGGGACAGATTGCATTACTTACTTGCATATGTTTCGATACTTATTGGAGATTGAAACTGACATGTATGGAAACATCTGCTGCTGCTTGTTCCTTGATAACTTAATTGTATGTTAGGTGTAACATACAAGTTTCCACAAACAGTACACGTCATAATATTTCATTTCATTAAGTAATAAATATTACTAATTGTTTGATACCACAGGTCCATCAGCATGAATACTTAATTACAACAATAATTTAAAGATCAAATGGTGGTCTAAACTAGCTTCTAAATCTTCAATCAGAGTGCGGAAGACTGAACAAGTTACCCGAGACCGCATCATCTTTTCAAAATAGGCGTCATCAAAATCCAAAAGTCTGCTATTTATCAAAGTCCAGATTCACTTAGCCTGGGACGAACTACCTGCTATGGTCTTGCCTTTATCAGCTTTTCCTGAAAAAGAGTTGTCATGACAGAGTAAGCTAACAATGCTTAGTGAGTTAACAGAGTTCCATTAGTTACCACACACATATAACATACTATCAGTTCCTGTCGGCAATACGTCAGAGACGGCAAAAAGGTTGGGAGACAACCCAGTCAGTATTCCCATGTGTAAGGCCGAAGCCCTACGGGAAGTGTATGGAAACAAGTCAAATAGGAAAGGAATCTGCAGAATTCCCTCCTGTGAATGGAGATCTCACATTCGGTCCTGTCGGATAATGCAGTATGCAGCGGCAAGTATATAAACAGTCAAGTAAGCAGTAAGCATGATACGTATTTACATAAAATGTAAAAGTGAACATGCAATCAAGGCAATTCAAGTGTCTAGCTTCAGTAATGTCAAAAGTACGTTTCTATGATACAGAATAGTATTAAAGAAACATGCAGCAACAATCGGAAGTTTCCATACAGTCAATACATTCACCAATAAGTATCGAAATATATGCAAGTAATTAATGAAATCTGTCACTCACAGTGGTCCGTAGTCAGATAATGCTTAACGAATTAAGCGGTTCAGTTTACTCTGTCAAATCGACGGGTTCCTGCATTTCAGTTTCAAGTCTGGCATATTAATGTCAGGTCTATGACATAATCTATATAACCCTAGTTACATAATTAGGTTATTGTCAATTCTGGCTGTCGAGTCTGAGGTAGTTCCTATCGTCCCAAGGTGAGTCTGTTCTTATCAGATTAATACGATTCATCTAATTATAGATGTGTATATGGCCTTGAAACAAAGCCAAACGTATTACTTAGCAAGGTGAAACAGGACATACACATTCTAAGGGTTCATACAGAGTCTGATAATTTATTTGTGCATAAAATAGATATGCAACTTGAACTTGTGAGTTTAATCATAATCAAACAATACTTTCAATTTCCTTAGGTTGCTTAATAACTTAATCTGATTTAGAAATTAATCTTAGACTTGAAATGGCAATCAGATTCGAACTACAAGGAATAGATTCGAACACCTCTCATTCGAATCTAATGGTTTAGATTCGAAGCACACACATAATAGATTCTAGGGAATAGATTTGACTAGGTTAAATTCGAATTAGGGATATAGATTCGAACCATACATAGATTCGAAACCTACATAGATTCGAAACCTACATAGATTCGAAGCCATACATACACACATTCGAATCTGAACATGAACATTTCGAGTTTGTTCTACCTTGATCAACGATTTTCCAGGTTTTAACAACTAAATATGAACATAAATGATAGAGGAATGGTTACTAACCTTCGTCCAAGATATATCCTTTGACTATGGATGATTTCCAAGCAAGAACAAGTCCTAAACAAGAGTAAATCAGCTTTGAATGAAGGGGATTTGAGCAAACTCGAATTTGCTCTTTCAAAACCGAACCAAAAGACAGAAATAGGGCCGATCTTACCTTAAATCGGGACCAAAACAAACATGCGATGACAGAATATTGTAGAGCTTGACGATCTCTATCCGTTGACGTATAAATCACGAGAATCCGACGGTTCGTTTAGGAGAAATTCTAGAGAGAAGTGAAATCTTAGAGAGAGAAGGAGAGAGTTCTAGTTTTTCCAAACCAAGGAAATGAGGAGGAATACCCTATTTATAGGGAAATAGGGAAAATCAGATTTTCTACTGAATTTTCCGGAATTGACCATCTTTTATTCTCAACAATCCAATTTGCATATTTGACTTTTAGTCACATTTTTATTCATTTTAGTCCGTTTCGTCATTTTCAGTCTTTAATTTGTCATTTAGCTGAATTTTAATTATTAATTTTATTTCAGCTAATTTTGGGCAACTTTTCATAATTAATTATAACTTAAAATAATTAACTATTTAAGATTCATGTTTTCAGTTAATTACTAATATTTGGATAAAATTGCTTTATTATCCAAAGTCTGATGCTGTAATTTATATTTAATAAATTACGGGCTGTTACAATCTTCCCCCGTTAAATTGATTCCGTCCTCGGAATCGACTAAAACAGGAATAACTTCGGATACTTCTGCCTAATCTCGTCTTCTCGTTCCCAAGTTTGCGCAGATCCCTTATGGTATTTCCATTGAACTAACACCATTGGAATTTCCTTGTTGCGCAATTTCGAAACCTTATGGTCGATTATACGCTCGGGCTCTTCTTCGTATCGCAACTGCTCATCGATTTGCACGTCTTTCCAAGGAATCACAGCTTCAGCGTCAGCTAAACACTTTCGCAGATTACTCACGTGGAATACATCATGAATCCCAGTCATTTCGGCAGGCAGCTTTAATCTGTAGGCTTGCAATCCTATACGCTCGAGAATTTCAAAAGGACCCACAAATCGAGGGCTCAACTTCCCCCGTTTGCCGAACCTTACTATTCCTTTTCTTGGCGAGACCTTCAGCAACACTTTATCTCCAACTTCAAACGCGATTGGTTTTCGTCTTTTATCATGATACTTCTTTTGTCTGTCTTGAGAAGTCTGAATCCGCTGTCGAATCAACTGTAGTTGGTCATGGGCTTCTTGCAAAATCGCTGGTCCAGAGATCGGCCGTTCACCTGTTTCCCTCCAACAGGTTGGAGTTCTGCATCGACGTTCGTACAAAAGCTGATATGGAGGCATACCAATAGTCGAGTGATAACTATTGTTATAAGTAAACTCCACAAACGGCAGGTGAGTATCCCAACTTCCACCGAGATCAATCACACAGGCACGTAACATATCTTCTAAGGTCAAAATTGTCCTCTCACTTTGCCCGTCAGTTTCAGGATGATAGGCGGCGCTCATCTTAAGTTCAGTTCCTAGTCCATTCTGAAAAGCCTTCCAAAAACGAGAAGTAAATCTGCTATCACGGTCCGATACTATAGACAATGGCACACCATGTCTAGTCACTATTTCCTTTACGTACAATTCAGCTAACTTTTCGAGGCGTTCATCTTCACGTATGGGTAGGAAATGGGCTGACTTAGTAAGTCGATCCACTATTACCCATATAGAGTCATGATTCCGCTTAGTCCTAGGCAGCTTCGTCACAAAGTCCATGGTTATGTGGTCCCACTTCCATTCCGGGACTGGCAATGGTTGTAGTTCCCCATACGGCTTCTGATGTTCAGATTTGACTTGTAAACAAGTCATACAATTTTCTACATATCGTCCTACGTCTTTCTTCATTCCAGGCCACCAATATTCCGATCTCAAGTCTTGATACATTTTAGTAGAACCAGGGTGTATCGAAAATTTGGACATATGAGCCTCCGACAGAATTTGATCACGAATACCTCCTAGTCTGGGAATCCATATTCTATCCATGAACCGTCTAAGACCATGATTACCAAGGGTCAGCTTGGTCACATATGTAACCATACGTTCAGATTTCAAGTTCTCATCCCGAATGGCTTCGGTTTGAGCGGCAATAATCGACTCAGGCAAGGCAGACTCCAAAACAACAGAAGTCAGAGCATAACATCGGGTATAATGGTCTTGTCCGGTTTTGCGGCTTAGGGCATCTGCTACAATGTTTGCTTTACCTGGATGGTAAAGGATCTCACAGTCATAGTCTTTAATCAATTCCATAGATCGCCTTTGTCGCATATTCAACTCTTTTTGGTCAAATATATACTTCAGACTTTTGTGATCTGTATATAACTTGCATCTAGTCCCATACAGATAATGCCGCCAAATTTTTAATGCAAAGGTCACGGCCGCAAGCTCCAAGTCATGCGTCGGGTAATTCTTTTCATGCGTCTTTAGCTGCCTTGATGCGTAGGCAATTACTTTATCCCTTTGCATCAACACACAGCCTAATCCCATCTTAGAAGCATCACTATAGACTACAAAATCATCATTACCCTCAGGTAAGACCAGAATCGGCGCTTCTACTAGCTTACGTTTCAGAGTCTCAAAGGCTCGATCTTGAGATTCATTCCATTCAAACTTAGCTTCTTTCTTCGTCAGACTGGTTAAAGGCACCGCAATCTTGGAGAAATCACGGATAAATCTTCTGTAATAGCCCGCTAAACCCAAGAAACTTCGAACTTCAGATACGCTTTTCGGCGCTTCCCACTTCTGAACCGCATCAACCTTTGATGGATCTATGGCTATTCCCTCACCCGAGACAATATGTCCTAAAAATTGCACCTGGCGTAACAAGAATTCACATTTGGAGAATTTTGCATAGAGTCGCTCCTTTCGTAACAATTCTAGCAATTCTCGCAAATGCATCGCATGATCAGATTCAGACTTAGAGTAAATCAAGATGTCATCAATGAAGACTATCACTGATTTATCCAGCATTGGTCTACATACTCTATTCATAAGGTCCATAAATGCGGACGGGGCATTTGTGAGACCGAACGGCATTACTAGAAACTCAAAATGGCCGTAACGAGTACGAAATGCAGTCTTCGGTACGTCAGACTCAAATACTTTGAGTTGATGATATCCAGATCGGAGATCAATCTTCGAGAAGTAGCTAGCCCCTTGCAGTTGGTCAAACAAGTCGTCAATTCTAGGCAAAGGGTATCGGTTCTTAATAGTTACCTTTTTTAACTCCCGATAATCGATACACATGCGAAAGGTACCATCCTTCTTCTTAACGAAAAGAACCGGAGCACCCCAAGGAGAAGTACTCGGACGAATAAACCATTTTTCCAATAATTCCTGCAACTGACTCATCATTTCCTTCATTTCATTCGGAGCAAGACGGTAAGGGGCTTTCGCGATAGGAGCAGCACCCGGTACAAGGTCAATGTGGAATTCGATTTGACGATCTGGTGGCAAACCAGAGATGTCATCCGGGAATACATCAGGGAATTCTCGAACTACAGGTACATCAGACACGGTCTTTTTAACTTCCTTAGAATCTATGGCATATGCTAAATAGGCGGAACAACCTTTGGTTAGGCATTTTCGGGCTTTCATTACAGAATTGAGACCTAAATCCCGAGTCTTTCTGTCACCATAAACATAACGTTCACTTCCTTCGGGAGTTCTAATTCTAATTATCCTTTTGGCACAAAGGATTTCAGCATTATTCATCATGAGCCAGTCCATTCCTATAATAACATCGAATTCTCTAATCCACATCGGTATCAGGTTAACGTCCGAGGAGAGGTCATCGATTACTAGCTTACAGGAACGAAAGACTCTATTCACAGTCACAAAATTCGAGCTAGCAGTTTCTATGTCTAAGGGTGCAGGTAACATTACAGGGGCAAAATTAAACTGTTTAGCAAACTTTTCAGACACATACGACAGATTAGAGCCAGAGTCAAATAAGATTAAGGCAGGCATATCATTAACAAGAAATGTACCCGTGACGACGTCAGCAGTCTCTTTTGCCTCTTCGGCTGTCATCTGGAAAGATCTTGGCTGATTCCTCGGGGCAGAAGAACCTTTGACTGATTGCTGAGGTGAAGATGCAGGTGGAGGAACAAATCGAGGTCGGGTACAGTCTTTAGCATGATGCCCCAACGTGATGCAGTTACGACAAGCCTCACTGCGCTTGGGACATTCTGACCTATCGTGACCGTTCTGTCTACAGCACTAACATTTAACGAACGCAGGATCGCATTTCCCCTCATGAATTTGCTTGCAGCGAGGACAAGCAGGCTTTGGCGTCGAGGTCACAGCATACGACTTAGCTTTCTTGGAAGACTGCTTATCTCCCTTCTTCGAACTTTCACTCTTCTTTTCGGCTCTCTCAGATTTTTCCTTCTTATTAGATTTAGCAATAAAAGGACATGCGCGCTCAGGATAGATTTCAAGCTCACCTACCCTAGCAATTTCCACTGCCTCAATATAACTTCTCGGTCTGCCAGATTTCACAAACTTCCGGATTTCTCGATCCAGACCATCCACAAATAAATCTCTTCTCCTTTCGTCGGTATCAACAGGGTGATCAGATAATAACGAGAGCCTGGTAAATTCCAGCTCATAGTCCGTCACGGATCTTGTACCTTGCTGAAAAGATAGCAGGGTTTTCTCCATCTGGCGCTTAACATCCTGAGGGCAGTATTTCTCCTTCAGATGAATCTTGAATTGATCCCAAGTAATGGATTTCTCCATTGCATCAGACATGGGATTCGTAATTGACTTCCACCATCGACCAGCTCCATCCTCTAACATTCCCGTTGCAAACGTCACCTTATCTTTTTCACCACACTTGGAGAGTTTAAACGCTTTCTCCACATTCGCGACCCAGTCCATAGCTTTAACAGGATCAGATGACCCCGCAAATGTACGAGCGCCACATTTCTTAAAGTCAACAAATGTACACTCTCGTCCCACCTTAACGTGATGGTCGGAAGAGTCAGTCTCACTTTCATCAGAGGACACATGTCTATGTTTCCTCTTCCTGTCTTTCTTCGGCTTCGCTAACATTTCTTCCCTATGCTTCAGTTCTAATTCCTGTAACTTAAGTTCTCGCAACCTAAGTTCTTCATCACGGCGCTTAAAGTCAATTTCTCGCTGATTTTCCTCATCAGATTGCACCGCCGCTTTACCCTTAGTAAGCAAGTCTCTAATTTCCTTAAATCGGCTTTCAATCACCATATCAGTCTGCAGCTGATTCTTATCCATCATGAGATGCATTTGTCTACGGTTATCCTCATTCAACTTATGAACGAGGTCAATCAATTGAGCCTGCTGGGGAGGCACAGGCGTAGCAGTACTGCTTGAGTCATTAGCAGTATTTTCAGGATCAGTGCCTAAGTCCTCTACATGAACAGATTCTTTGTGTTGATCAGCTGCAGCATCAGCAGCTTTATCAACCCTTGAGGAACCGGCAACAGTCGGATTCTTATCAGCCATTGGCTGAAAATATAAAGGAAATAACTATTATTTCCTGATTCAAATAAGCACAGTTCGAGTCATAATTCCTACGTCAGATAATCACATCTAAGTTCATAGATATGAAGGCAGTCAGTCAGGCTGGCACAAAGTCAAGTCAAAGTCAAGTCAGTATCAAGCAGTCAATCCCTCCCCCATCCTATCAGTCATCATTTGCCTATCTTAGGTCAAGTTGTGTGGGTAGTCCTTTACTAATTAAGTTACCCTAGGCCTCGGTGACTTGTTCGGGAATTCAGAGTCACATAGTCCATACCATACCAGTAGTTTAAGTATCGGGTGGCCAATCCGATGATTAAACTGCTGCTCTGATACCAACTTTGTAACATCCAAGTTTCCACAAACAGTACACGTCATAATATTTCATTTCATTAAGTAATAAATATTACTAATTGTTTGATACCACAGGTCCATCAGCATGAATACTTAATTACAACAATAATTTAAAGATCAAATGGTGGTCTAAACTAGCTTCTAAATCTTCAATCAGAGTGCGGAAGACTGAACAAGTTACCCGAGACCGCATCATCTTTTCAAAATAGGCGTCATCAAAAAAATCAAAAGTCTGCTATTTATCAAAGTCCAGATTCACTTAGCCTGGGACGAACTACCTGCTATGGTCTTGCCTTTATCAGCTTTTCCTGAAAAAGAGTTGTCATGACAGAGTAAGCTAACAATGCTTAGTGAGTTAACAGAGTTCCATTAGTTACCACACACATATAACATACTATCAGTTCCTGTCGGCAATACGTCAGAGACGGCAAAAAGGTTGGGAGACAACCCAGTCAGTATTCCCATGTGTAAGGCCGAAGCCCTACGGGAAGTGTATGGAAACAAGTCAAATAGGAAAGGAATCTGCAGAATTCCCTCCTGTGAATGGAGATCTCACATTCGGTCCTGTCGGATAATGCAGTATGCAGCGGCAAGTATATAAACAGTCAAGTAAGCAGTAAGCATGATACGTATTTACATAAAATGTAAAAGTGAACATGCAATCAAGGCAATTCAAGTGTCTAGCTTCAGTAATGTCAAAAGTACGTTTCTATGATACAAAATAGTATTAAAGAAACATGCAGCAACAATCGGAAGTTTCCATACAGTCAATACATTCACCAATAAGTATCGAAATATATGCAAGTAATTAATGAAATCTGTCACTCACAGTGGTCCGTAGTCAGATAATGCTTAACGAATTAAGCGGTTCAGTTTACTCTGTCAAATCGACGGGTTCCTGCATTTCAGTTTCAAGTCTGGCATATTAATGTCAAGTCTGTGACATAATCTATATAACCCTAGTTACATAATTAGGTTATTGTCAATTCTGGCTGTCGAGTCTGAGGTAGTTCCTATCGTCCCAAGGTGAGTCTGTTCTTATCAGATTAATACGATTCATCTAATTATAGATGTGTATATGGCCTTGAAACAAAGCCAAACGTATTACTTAGCAAGGTGAAACAGGACATACACATTCTAAGGGTTCATACAGAGTCTGATAATTTATTTGTGCATAAAATAGATATGCAACTTGAACTTGTGAGTTTAATCATAATCAAACAATACTTTCAATTTCCTTAGGTTGCTTAATAACTTAATCTGATTTAGAAATTAATCTTAGACTTGAAATGGCAATCAGATTCGAACTACAAGGAATAGATTCGAACACCTCTCATTCGAATCTAATGGTTTAGATTCGAAGCACACACATAATAGATTCTAGGGAATAGATTTGACTAGGTTAAATTCGAATTAGGGATATAGATTCAAGCCATCCATAGATTCGAACCATACATAGATTCGAACCATACATAGATTCGAAACCTACATAGATTCGAAACCTACATAGATTCGAAACCTACATAGATTCGAAGCCATACATACACACATTCGAATCTGAACATGAACATTTCGAGTTTGTTCTACTTGATCAACGATTTTCCAGGTTTTAACAACTAAATATGAACATAAATGATAGAGGAATGGTTACTAACCTTCGTCCAAGATATATCCTTTGACTATGGATGATTTCCAAGCAAGAACAAGTCCTAAACAAGAGTAAATCAGCTTTGAATGAAGGGGATTTGAGCAAACTTGAATTTGCTCTTTCAAAACCGAACCAAAAGACAGAAATAGGGCCGATCTTACCTTAAATCGGTACCAAAACAAACATGCGATGACAGAATATTGTAGAGCTTGACGATCTCTATCCGTTGACGTATAAATCACGAGAATCCGACGGTTCGTTTAGGAGAAATTCTAGAGAGAAGTGAAATCTTAGAGAGAGAAGGAGAGAGTTCTAGTTTTTCCAAACCAAGGAAATGAGGAGGAATACCCTATTTATAGGGAAATAGGGAAAATCAGATTTTCTACTGAATTTTCCGGAATTGACCATCTTTTATTCTCAACAATCCAATTTGCATATTTGACTTTTAGTCACATTTTTATTCATTTTAGTCCGTTTCGTCATTTTCAGTCTTTAATTTGTCATTTAGCTGAATTTTAATTATTAATTTTATTTCAGCTAATTTTGGGCAACTTTTCATAATTAATTATAACTTAAAATAATTAACTATTTAAGATTCATGTTTTCAGTTAATTACTAATATTTGGATAAAATTGCTTTATTATCCAAAGTCTGATGCTGTAATTTATATTTAATAAATTACGGGCTATTACATTAGGGACGTATGATAGACACTGCTGAAACTGGAAAACTGCTGTTGCATGTTCCTTGATTACTTGCATTGCTCAGGACCGCTGTGAGTGACAGATTGCATTACTTAATTGCATATGTTTCGGTACTTATTGGTGATTGTTACTGACTTGTATTGAAACTTCTGATGTTGCCTGTTCGTTGATTACTTAATTGTATGTTAGGAACGTATGATAGACACTGCTGAAACTGGAAAACGACTGCTGTATGTTCCATGACTACTTGCATTGCTCTGGACCGCTGTGAGTGACCGATTGCATTACTTACTTGCATATGTTTCGGTACTTATTGGTGATTGTTACTGACTTGTATGGAAATATCTGATGCTGCCTGTTCATTGATTACTTACTTGTATGTTAGGAACGTATGATAGACACTGCTGAAACTAGACAACTGCTGCTACATGTTATGAATTACATGGATTGTTCAGGACCGTTGTGAGTGACAGATTGCATTACTTACTTGCATATGTTTCGGTACTTATTGGTGATTGATACTGACTTGTATGGAAACATCTGTGTAACAGCCCGTAATTTATTAAATATAAATTACAGCATCAGACTTTGGATAATAAAGCAATTTTATCCAAATATTAGTAATTAACCGAAAACATGAATCTTAAATAGTTAATTATATTAAGTTATAATTAATTATGAAAAGTTGCCCTAAAATTAGCTGAAATAAAGTTGATAATTAAAATTCAGCTAAATGACAAATTAAAGACTGAAAATGACGAAACGGACTAAAATGAATAAAAATATGACTAAAACACAATTATAGAAAATCTAGAACTCCTTTGCTATTATTTGCATCTGAAATGCAAATCAGATTGATGGGAATAAAAGTTGGTCGATTCCGGAAATTCAGTAGAAAATCTGATTTTTCCCTATTTTCCTATAAATAGAGCTCTCCTCCTCATTTCTTGAGTTTGGAAGCTTGAACTCTCTCTCCTTCTCTCTCTACACCCTCACCTTCTCTCTAGAATTTCTCCTAAACGAACCGTCGGATTCTCGTGATTTATACGCCATCGGTTAGAGATCGTCGAGCTCTACACGAATCTACCATTGCATGTTTGATTTCGTCCTGATTTAAGGTAAGATCGACCCCTTTTCTTCCTTTTGGTTTGGTTTTGAAAGAGCAAACTCGAAATTGCTCAAATCCTCTTCATTCGAAGCTGATTTGCTCACGTTTAGGACCTGTTTTGGCTTGGAAATCACCTATAGTCGAAAGATATAGCTTGGACGAAGGTTAGTAACTATTTCTCCCTCATTTATGTTCATGTTTAAGTTGATAAAACCTGGAAAAAACGATGAACAAGAAGAACAAATTCGAGAAATTCATGTATAGACTCGAAGGTGTTGGTTTCGAATCTACCCCCCTAGACTCGAATAAGTGGCCTTCGAATCTATCTCCCTTGACTTGAATGTGTTGATTTTCGAATCTATTTCCCTAGATTCGAAGGGTTGATGTTCGAATCTATTCCCCTAGACTCGAAGGGTGCTATATTCGAATCTAACCTTGTTCGAATCTATGTCCCTTAATTCGAATCTGATTTTGTTCCTAGCCAAAGTTAAATTCCTAAATCAGACTAAGTTATTAAACAACCTAATGAAATTGAAAGTATCGTTTAATTATGATAAAAATCATAAGTTTCAAGATGCATAAACTATTTTTATGCACAAATAAATTAACAGACACTGAATGAACTCTTAGAAATCGTATGTCATGATTCACCTAGCTAGTAATATGATTGGCCTCGTTTCAAGGCCACATATATGTAATTAGTTATCGTATTAATCTGTTAAGAATAGACTCACTTTGGGACGATAGGAACTACCTCAGACTCGACAGCCAGAATTGACAATAACCTGAATATATAGCTAGGGTTATATAGATTATGACACAGACTTGACATTAATATGCCAGACTTGAAACTGAACTGCAGGAAACCGCCGATTTGACAGAGTAAACTGAACAGCTTAATTCGTTAAGCATTATCTGATTACGGACTACTGTGAGTGACAGATTTCATTAATTACTTGCATATGTTTCGATACTTATTGGTGAATGTCATGGACTGTATGGAAACTTCCGATTGTTGCTGCATGTTTCTTTAATACTATATTGTATCATAGAAACGTACTTTTGACATTACTGAAGCTAGACACTTGAATTGCCTTGATTGCATGTTCACTTTTACATTTTATGTAAATACTTATCATGCTTACTGCTTACTTGACTGTTGATATACTTGCCGCTGCATACTGCATTATCCGACAGGACCGAATGTGAGATCTCCATTCACAGGAGGGAATTCTGCAGATTCCTTTCCTATATGACTTGTTTCCATACATTTCCCGTAGGGCTTCGGCCTTACACCGGGGAATACAAACTGGGTTGTCTCCCAACCTTTTTGCTGTCTCTGACGTAGTGACTTGCCGACAGGAGCTGATATGTAACGGCCCGAAATTTAATAAGTATATATTTCAGCATCAGTCTTTGGATAATAAAGTAAATTTTATCAGATTATTAGTAAATAGCTGATAATGTGAATCTGAAATAATTAATTATATTAAGTTATAATTAATTATGATAAGTTGCCCAAAAATTTAGTTGAAATTAAGTTAATAATTAAAATTCAGCTAAATGACAATTTAATGACTGAAAATAGCGAAACTGACTAAAATGAGTTAAGATTGACTAAAAGACAATTGTTGTAGATCTAGAACTTCTGTGCTAATATTTGTATCTGAAATGCAAATCAGAGTATTGGGAATAAAAGTTGGACAATTCCGGAAAATTCAGTAGAATATCTGATTTTCCCTATTTCCCTATAAATAGGAGCTACACTCCTCACTTTTTGAAGTTTGGAAAGTTGCTTCTCCTTCTCTCTCTCTACACTCTCCTCCTTCTCTCTAGCTTTTCTTCAAATCGAACCGTCGGATTCTCGTGTTTCATACGCCATTGGATAGAGATCGTCGAGTTCTTTGCGAATCTACCATTTCGTGTTTGATTTCGTCCGAATTTGAGGTAAGATCGACCGTTTTTCTGACTTTTGGCTCGGTTTTGAAGAAGCATTTTCGAATCTGTACATTTTTCCTTCATTTGAAGCTGATTTGCCCTCGTTTAGGACCTATTCTTGCTTGGAAATCATCCATAGACGAAGGATATTGCTTGGACGAAGGTTAGTATCTATTTCTCCCTCATTTTTGTTCAAGTTTCGTAGTTAAAATCTGGAAAACAATGAACAAGATGATCAAATTCGAGAGGTTCATCCCTAGACTCGAGATGCATAGGTTCGAATCTATGAATTCGAATCTGTTCCTCCTCCCTAGACTCGAGAGTTGCTTCGATTCTAAGTCCCTTGTTCGAATCTAGTATGTGCTTGCCTTAGAATCTATGTGCTTCGAGTCTAGCCCTGGCTTCGAATCTGTCCCTAGAATTTAAAGGCTTCGAATCTGTCCCTAGAATTTAAAGGCTTCGAATCTATGATGTGTAGTTCGAATCTGTTAAGCCATTCGAATCTAGTCCCTTGTTCGAATCTATAGATTCGAATTGGCTATGGTTCGATTCTAGCATCCCAAATTTGAATCTGGTTTAATTCCAAGTCAAAACATCAATTCCTAAATCAGATTAAGTGATTAAATAACCTATTGTATTATAGGTATCATCTAATATTGAATGAACTCTTAGAAAATGAATGACATGATTCACCTAGTTAGTAATATGATTGGCCTCGTTGCAAGGCCACACATATGTGTAAGTAGGTATCATATTGATCTATTAAGAATAAGAATCACTTTGGGACGATAGGAACTACCTCGGACTCGACAGCCAAATTTGACAAAAACCTGAACATGTAACTAGGGTTATTTAGATTATGACTCAGACTTGACATTAATATGCCAGACTTGAAACTGAAATGCAGGAACCCGTCGTCTTGACAGAGTAAACTGAACTGCTTAACTCGTTAAGCATTATCTGACTTCGGACCACTGTGAGTGACAGATTTCATTAATTACTTACATATATTTTGATACTTATTGGTGAATGTACTGACTGTATGGAAACTACTGATTGATTGCTGCATGTTTCTTTAATACTATATTGTATCATAGAAACGTATGTTGCCATTACTGAACTAGACATTTGAAATGCCTTGATTGCATGTTCACTTTTACATTTATGTAAATACGCATCATGCTTACTGCTTACTTGACTGTTTATATACTTGCCGTTGCATATTGCATCATCCGACCGGACCGAATGTGAGATCTCCATTCACAGGAGGGAATTCTGCAGATTCCTTTCCTATCTGACTTGTTTCCATACACTTCCCGTAGGGCTTCGGCCGTACATATGGGAATACTGACCGGGTTGTCTCCCAACCTAATTACCGTCTCTGACGTGTTGACCGACAGGATCTGATAGTATGTTATATATGTGTGTGGTATTTAGTGGAACTCTGTTAACTCACTAAGCTTTGTAGCTTACTCTGTCATGACAACTCCTTTTCAGGAAAAGCTGATAAAGGCAAGATCATAGCAGGTAGTTCATCCCAGGCTAAGTGAATCTGGATTTTGATGAATAGCAGACCTTGGACTTTTGATGATGCCTATTTTGTAAAGACGATGCGGTCTCGGGTAGCTTGTTCAGTCTTCCGCACTCTGATTGAAGATTTAGAAGCTAGTTAGACCACCATTTGATTTTTAAATTATTGTTGTAATTAAGTATTTTGCTGATGGGCCTGTGGTATCAAACAATTAATATTATTTATGAAATGAAATATTATGACGTGTATTGTTTGTGGAAAATTGGATGTTACAAAGTTGGTATCAGAGCAGCAGTTTAATCATCGGATTGGCCACCCGATACTTAAACTACTGGTATGATATGGACTATGTGACTCTGAATTCCCGAACAAGTCACCGAGGCCTAGGGTAACCTAATTAGTAAAGGACTACCCACACAACTTGACCTAAGATAGGCAATTGATGACTGATAGGATTGGGAAGGGATTGACTGCTTAATTGACCTTGACTTGACTTTGTATCTGTCTGATTGACTGACTGCCTTCATATCTATGAATTTAGATATGATTATCTGATGTAGGAATTATGACTTGAATTGTGCTTATTGAATCAGGAAATAATAACTATTTCCTTTATATTTTTCAGCCAATGGCTGATAAGAATCCGACTGTTGCCGGTTCCTCAAGGGTTGATAAAGCTGCTGATGCTGCAGCTGATCAACACAAAGAATCTGTTCACGTAGAGGACTTAGGCACTGACCCTGAGAACACTGCTAATGACTCAAGCAGTACTGCCACCCCTGTGCCTCCCCAGCAGGCTCAATTGATTGACCTCGTTCATAAGTTGAATGAGGATAACCGTAGGCAAATGCAGCTTATGATGGATAGGAACCGACTGCAGACTGATATGGCAGTTGAAGACAGATTTAGGGAGATTAAGGATCTGTTGACCAAGGGTAAAGCAGTGATGCAGACTGATGAAGTTAACCAGCGTGAAATGGAATTTAAGCGCCGTGAAGAAGAACTTAGGTTGCGGGAACTTAAGTTACAAGAATTAGAACTGAAGCATAAGGAAGAAATGTTAGCAAAGCCAAAGAAAGACAGGAAGAGGAAGCATAGACATGTGTCCTCTGATGAAAGTGAGACTGACTCTTCTGACCATCACGTTAAGGTAGGACGTGAGTGTACGTTTGTTGATTTCAAAAAGTGTGGAGCTCGTACGTTTGCGGGGTCATCTGATCCTGTTAAGGCTATGGACTGGGTCGCGAATGTGGAGAAAGCGTTCAAACTCTCCAAGTGTAATGAGGAAGACAAGGTGACGTTTGCAACAGGAATGTTGGAAGATGGAGCTGGCCGTTGGTGGAAGTCGATTACGAATCCCATGTCTGAAGCAATGGAGAAATCCATTACTTGGGAACAATTTAAGATTCATTTGAAGGAGAAATACTGCCCCCAGGATGTTAAGCGCCAGATGGAGAAAACCCTGCTATCGTTTCAGCAAGGTACAAAGTCCGTAACAGATTATGAGCTGGAATTTACCAGGCTCTCGCTATTATCTGATCACCCTGTTGATACCGACGAAAGGAGAAGGGATTTGTTTGTGGATGGTCTGGATCGAGAAATCCGGAAGTTTGTGAAGTCCGGCAGACCGAAAAGTTATATTGAGGCAGTGGAGATTGCTAGGGTAGGTGAGCTTGAAATCTATCCTGAGCGCGCATGTCCTTTCATTGCCAAATCTAATAAGAAGGAGAAATCTGAGAAAGCTGAAAGGAAGTATGAAAGTTCGAAGAAGGGAGATAAGCAGTCTTCCAAGAAAGCAAAGTCATATGCTGTGACCTCGGCGCCAAAGCCTGCTTGTCCTCGCTGCAAGCAGATTCATGAAGGAAAGTGCGATCATGCATTCGTTAAGTGCTATTGCTGTAGGCAGAATGGTCACGACCGATCGGAATGTCCCAAGCGCAGTGAAGCTTGCCGAAACTGCATTACGTTGGGGCACCATGCTAAAGACTGTACCCGACCCCGATTTGTTCCACCGCCTGCATCTTCACCTCAGCAATCAGTCAAGGGTTCCTCTGCTCCGAGAAATCAACCGAGAGCCTTCCAGATGACAGCCGAAGAGGCAAAAGAGACTGCTGATTTCGTCACTGGTACATTTCTTGTTAATGATATGCCTGCTTTGATCCTATTTGACTCTGGCTCTAATCTGTCGTATGTGTCTGAAAAGTTTGCTAAACAGTTTGATTTTGCCCCTGAAATGTTGCCTGTGCCCTTAGACATAGAAACTGCTAGCTCGAAATTTGTGACTGTGAATAAAGTCTTTCGTTCCTGTAAGCTAGTGATTGATGACTTCTCCTCGGACGTTGACCTGATACCGATGTGGATTAGGGAGTTCGATGTTATTATAGGAATGGACTGGCTAATGATGAGAAATGCTGAAATCCTTTGTGCAAAAAGGATAATTAGAATTAGAACCCCCGAAGGAAATGAACGTTATGTTTATGGCGATAGAAAGACTCGAGATTTAGGTCTCATCTCTGTACTGAAAGCCCGAAAGTGCCTAACCAAAGGTTGTTCCGCCTATTTAGCATATGCCATAGATGCTAGAGAAGTTAAAAAGACCGTGTCCGATGTTCCTGTAGTTCGAGATTTCCCTGACGTGTTCCCGGATGACATCTCTGGTTTGCCACCAGATCGTCAAATCGAATTCCATATTGACCTTGTACCGGGTGCTGCTCCTATCGCGAAAGCCCCTTACCGTCTTGCTCCGAATGAAATGAAGGAAATGATGAGTCAGTTGCAGGAATTACTGGAAAAAGGGTTTATTCGTCCGAGTACTTCTCCTTGGGGTGCTCCGGTTCTTTTCGTTAAGAAGAAGGATGGTACCTTTCGCATGTGTATAGATTATCGGGAGCTGAATAAAGTAACAATCAAGAACCGATACCCTCTGCCAAGAATTGACGACTTGTTTGATCAACTGCAAGGGGCTAGCTACTTCTCAAAGATCGATCTCCGATCTGGTTACCATCAACTCAAAGTATATGAGTCTGACGTACCGAAGACTGCTTTTCGTACTCGTTACGGCCATTTTGAGTTTCTAGTAATGCCGTTCGGTCTCACAAATGCCCCGGCTGCATTTATGGACCTTATGAATAGAGTATGTAGTCCAATGCTGGATAAATCAGTGATAGTCTTCATTGATGACATCTTGATTTACTCTAAGTCTGAATCTGACCATGCGATGCATTTGCGAGAATTGCTAGAATTGTTACGAAAGGAGCGACTCTACGCAAAATTCTCCAAATGTGAATTCTGGTTACGCCAGGTACAATTTTTAGGACATATTATCTCGGGTGAGGGGATAGCCGTAGATCCATCAAAGGTTGATGCGGTTCAGAAGTGGGAAGCGCCGAAAAATGTATCTGAAGTTCGAAGTTTCTTGGGTTTAGCGGGCTATTACCGAAGATTTATCCGTGATTTCTCCAAGATTGCGGTGCCTTTAACCTGTCTGACGAAAAAGGAAGTTAAGTTTGAATGGAATGAATCACAAGATCGAGCTTTTGAGACCCTGAAGCGTAAGCTAATTGAAGCACCGATTTTGGCTTTACCCGAGGGAAATGATGATTTTGTAGTTTATAGTGATGCTTCAAGGATGGGATTAGGCTGTGTACTGATGCAAAGGGATAAAGTAATTGCCTACGCATCAAGGCAGCTAAAGACGCACGAGAAGAATTATCCGACGCATGACTTGGAGCTTGCAGCCGTGACTTTCGCACTGAAGATTTGGCGGCATTATCTGTATGGGACTAGATGCAAGTTATATACCGATCACAAAAGTTTGAAGTATATATTTGACCAGAAAGAGCTGAATATGCGACAAAGGCGATCTATGGAATTGATAAAAGACTATGACTGTGAGATCCTTTACCATCCTGGTAAAGCAAACATTGTAGCAGATGCCCTAAGCCGCAAAACCGGACAAGACCATTATTCCAGATGTTATGCCTTGACTCCTGTTGTATTGGAGTCTGCTTTGTCTGAATCGATTATTGCCGCTCAAACCGAAGCCATTCGGGATGAGAACTTGAAATCTGAACGCATGATTACTTATGTGACCCAGCTGACTCTTGATAATCGTGGTCTTAGACGGTTTTTGGATAGAATATGGGTTCCCAGATTAGGAGGTATTCGGGATCGAATTCTGTCGGAAGCTCATATGTCGAAATTCTCGATACACCCTGGTTCTACCAAAATGTATCAAGATTTAAGGACGGAATATTGGTGGCCTGGAATGAAGAAGGACGTGGGGCGATATGTAGAAAATTGTATGACTTGCTTACAAGTCAAATCTGAACATCAGAAGCCGTATGGGGAACTACAACCATTGCCAATTCCGGAATGGAAGTGGGACCACATAACCATGGACTTTGTGACGAAGCTGCCAAGGACAAAGCGGAATCATGACTCTATATGGGTAATAGTGGATCGACTTACTAAGTCAGCCCATTTCCTACCCATACGTGAAGATGAACGCCTCGAAAAGTTAGCTGAATTGTACGTAAAAGAAATTGTGACTAGACATGGTGTGCCATTGTCTATAGTATCTGACCGTGACAGCAGATTTACTTCACGGTTTTGGAAGGCTTTTCAGACTGGACTAGGAACTGAACTCAAGATGAGCACCGCTTATCATCCAGAAACTGACGGGCAAAGTGAGAGGACAATTTTGACCCTAGAAGATATGCTACGTGCCTGTGTAATTGATCTCGGTGGAAGTTGGGATACTCACCTGCCGTTTGTGGAGTTTGCTTATAACAATAGTTATCATTCGACTATTGGTATGCCTCCCTATCAGCTTTTGTACGGACGTCGATGCAGAACTCCAACCTGTTGGAGGGAAACAGGTGAACGCCCGATCTCTGGACCAGCAATTCTGCAAGAAGCCCATGATCAGTTACAATTAATTCGGCAGCGGATACAGACTTCTCAAGACAGACAAAAGAAGTATCATGATAGAAGACGTAAGCCGATTGCATTTGAAGTTGGAGATAAAGTGTTGCTGAAAGTTTCGCCAAGAAAAGGAATAGTAAGGTTCGGCAAACGGGGGAAGTTGAGCCCTAGATTTGTGGGTCCTTTTGAAATTCTCGAACGTATAGGGTTGCAAGCCTACAGACTAAAGCTGCCTGCCGAAATGATTGGGATTCATGATGTATTCCATGTGAGTAATCTTCGAAAGTGTTTGGCTGACGCTGAAGCCGTGATTCCTTGGAAAGACGTGCAATTAGATGAGCAGTTGCGGTACGAAGAAGAGCCTGAGCGTATTATCGACCATAAAGTTTCGAAATTGCGTAGCAAGGAAATCCCAATGGTGTTAGTTCAATGGAAATATCATAAGGGATCTGCGCAAACTTGGGAACGAGAAGACGAGATTAGACAAAAGTATCCGAAGTTATTTCTGCCTTAGTTAATTCCGAGGACGGAATTAATTTAACGGGGGAAGATTGTAACGGCCCGAAATTTAATAAGTATATATTTCAGCATCAGTCTTTGGATAATAAAGTAAATTTTATCAGATTATTAGTAAATAGCTGATAATGTGAATCTGAAATAATTAATTATATTAAGTTATAATTAATTATGATAAGTTGCCCAAAAATTTAGTTGAAATTAAGTTAATAATTAAAATTCAGCTAAATGACAATTTAATGACTGAAAATAGCGAAACTGACTAAAATGAGTTAAGATTGACTAAAAGACAATTGTTGTAGATCTAGAACTTCTGTGCTAATATTTGTATCTGAAATGCAAATCAGAGTATTGGGAATAAAAGTTGGACAATTCCGGAAAATTCAGTAGAATATCTGATTTTCCCTATTTCCCTATAAATAGGAGCTACACTCCTCACTTTTTGAAGTTTGGAAAGTTGCTTCTCCTTCTCTCTCTCTACACTCTCCTCCTTCTCTCTAGCTTTTCTTCAAATCGAACCGTCGGATTCTCGTGTTTCATACGCCATTGGATAGAGATCGTCGAGTTCTTTGCGAATCTACCATTTCGTGTTTGATTTCGTCCGAATTTGAGGTAAGATCGACCGTTTTTCTGACTTTTGGCTCGGTTTTGAAGAAGCATTTTCGAATCTGTACATTTTTCCTTCATTTGAAGCTGATTTGCCCTCGTTTAGGACCTATTCTTGCTTGGAAATCATCCATAGACGAAGGATATTGCTTGGACGAAGGTTAGTATCTATTTCTCCCTCATTTTTGTTCAAGTTTCGTAGTTAAAATCTGGAAAACAATGAACAAGATGATCAGATTCGAGAGGTTCATCCCTAGACTCGAGATGCATAGGTTCGAATCTATGAATTCGAATCTGTTCCTCCTCCCTAGACTCGAGAGTTGCTTCGATTCTAAGTCCCTTGTTCGAATCTAGTATGTGCTTGCCTTAGAATCTATGTGCTTCGAGTCTAGCCCTGGCTTCGAATCTGTCCCTAGAATTTAAAGGCTTCGAATCTGTCCCTAGAATTTAAAGGCTTCGAATCTATGATGTGTAGTTCGAATCTGTTAAGCCATTCGAATCTAGTCCCTTGTTCGAATCTATAGATTCGAATTGGCTATGGTTCGATTCTAGCATCCCAAATTTGAATCTGGTTTAATTCCAAGTCAAAACATCAATTCCTAAATCAGATTAAGTGATTAAATAACCTATTGTATTATAGGTATCATCTAATATTGAATGAACTCTTAGAAAATGAATGACATGATTCACCTAGTTAGTAATATGATTGGCCTCGTTGCAAGGCCACACATATGTGTAAGTAGGTATCATATTGATCTATTAAGAATAAGAATCACTTTGGGACGATAGGAACTACCTCGGACTCGACAGCCAAATTTGACAAAAACCTGAACATGTAACTAGGGTTATTTAGATTATGACTCAGACTTGACATTAATATGCCAGACTTGAAACTGAAATGCAGGAACCCGTCGTCTTGACAGAGTAAACTGAACTGCTTAACTCGTTAAGCATTATCTGACTTCGGACCACTGTGAGTGACAGATTTCATTAATTACTTACATATATTTTGATACTTATTGGTGAATGTACTGACTGTATGGAAACTACTGATTGATTGCTGCATGTTTCTTTAATACTATATTGTATCATAGAAACGTATGTTGCCATTACTGAACTAGACATTTGAAATGCCTTGATTGCATGTTCACTTTTACATTTTTATGTAAATACGCATCATGCTTACTGCTTACTTGACTGTTTATATACTTGCCGTTGCATATTGCATCATCCGACCGGACCGAATGTGAGATCTCCATTCACAGGAGGGAATTCTGCAGATTCCTTTCCTATCTGACTTGTTTCCATACACTTCCCGTAGGGCTTCGGCCGTACATATGGGAATACTGACCGGGTTGTCTCCCAACCTAATTACCGTCTCTGACGTGTTGACCGACAGGATCTGATAGTATGTTATATATGTGTGTGGTATTTAGTGGAACTCTGTTAACTCACTAAGCTTTGTAGCTTACTCTGTCATGACAACTCCTTTTCAGGAAAAGCTGATAAAGGCAAGATCATAGCAGGTAGTTCATCCCAGGCTAAGTGAATCTGGATTTTGATGAATAGCAGACCTTGGACTTTTGATGATGCCTATTTTGTAAAGACGATGCGGTCTCGGGTAGCTTGTTCAGTCTTCCGCACTCTGATTGAAGATTTAGAAGCTAGTTAGACCACCATTTGATTTTTAAATTATTGTTGTAATTAAGTATTTTGCTGATGGGCCTGTGGTATCAAACAATTAATATTATTTATGAAATGAAATATTATGACGTGTATTGTTTGTGGAAAATTGGATGTTACATGATAGTATGTTATATATGTGTGGTAACTAATGGAACTCTGTTTACTCACTAAGCAATGTTAGCTTACTCTGTCATGACAACTCTTTTTCAGGAAAAGCTGATAAGGGCAAGACCATAGCAGGTAGTCCGTCCCAGGCTAAGTGAATCTGGACATTTGATGAATAGCAGGCTTTTGGACTTTTTGCTGACGCCTATTTTGAAAAGATGATGCGGTCTCGGGTAGCTTGTTCAGTCTTCCGCACTCTGATTGAAGCTTTAGAAGCTAGTTTAGACCACCATTTGATCTTTAACTTATTGTTGTAATTAAGTATTCAGGCTGATGGACCTGTGGTATCAAACAATTAGTAATATTTATTACTTAATGAAATGAAATTTTATGACGTGTACTGTTTGTGGTAACTTGGATATTACAAAGTTGGTATCAGAGCAGCAGTTTAATCATCAGATTGGCCACCCGATACTTAAACTACTGGTATGGTATGGACTATGTGACTCTGAATTCCCGAACAAGTCACCGAGGCCTAGGGTAACTTAATTAGTAAAGGACTACCCACACAACTTGACCTAAGATAGGCAAATGATGACTGATAGGATGGGGGAGGGATTGACTGCTTGATACTGACTTGACTTTGACTTGACTTTATGCCAGCCTGACTGACTGCCTTCATATCTATGAACTTAGATGTGATTATCTGACGTAGGAATTATGACTCGAATCGTGCTTATTTGAATCAGGAAATAATAGTTATTTCCTTTATATTTTCAGCCAATGGCTGATAAGAATCCAAATGTTGCTGGTACCTCGATTGTTGGTAAAGCTGCTGATGCTGCGGCTGATCAACATAAGGAGTCTGTTCATGTAGAAGACTTAGGCACTGACCCTGAAAATACTGCTAATGACTCAAGCAGTACTGTCACCCCTGTGCCTCCTCAGCAGGCTCAGTTGATAGATCTCGTTCATAAGTTGAATGAGGATAATCGTAGACAGATGCAGCTTATGATGGATAGGAATCGATTACAGACTGATATGGCGGTTGAAGACCGATTTAAAGAAATTAGAGACTTGCGTACTAAGGGTAAAGCGGTGATGCAATCTGGTGAGGAAGACCAGCGAGAAATTGACTTTAAGCACCGTGAAGAAGAACTTAGGTTGCGAGAACTTAAGTTGCAGGAGTTAGAACTGAAGTATAGGGAAGAGATGTTAGCGAAGCCCAAGAAAGACCGAAAGAGGAAACATAGGCATGTGTCATCTGATGAAAGTGAGTCTGACTCTTCCGACCATCACGTTAAGGTAGGACGTGAGTGTACATTTGTTGATTTTAAGAAATGTGGAGCTCGTACGTTTGCTGGGTCATCGGATCCTGTAAAAGCTATGGACTGGGTTGCTAATGTGGAGAAAGCGTTTAAACTCTCTAAGTGTAATGAAGAAGACAAGGTCACGTTTGCAACAGGGATGTTAGAAGATGGAGCTGGTCGATGGTGGAAGTCTATTACAAATCCCATGTCAGATGCAATGGAGAAATCCATTACTTGGGATCAATTTAAGATTCATCTGAAGGAGAAATACTGCCCTCAGGATGTTAAACGCCAAATGGAGAAAACCCTGCTATCTTTTCAGCAAGGTACAAAGTCCGTAACAGATTATGAGCTGGAATTTACCAGGCTCTCGCTATTCTCTGATCACCCTGTCGATACTGATGAAAGGCGAAGGGATCTTTTTGTGGATGGTTTGGATAGAGAAATTCGAAAGTTTGTGAAATCTGGCAGACCGAGAAGTTATATTGAGGCAGTTGAAATTGCTAGGGTAGGTGAGCTTGAAATCTATCCTGAGCGAGCATGTCCTTTTATTGCTAAATCTAGTAAGAAGGAAAAATCTGAGAAAGCTGAAAAGAAGAATGAAAGTTCGAAGAAGGGAGATAAGCAGTCTTCCAAGAAGGCTAAATCTTATGCTGTGTCCTCTACGCCAAGGTCTGCTTGTCCTCGCTGCAAGCAGATTCATGAAGGAAAGTGCGATCCTGCATTCGTTAAGTGCTATTGCTGTAGGCAGAATGGTCACGACCGATCGGAATGTCCCAAACGCAGTGAGGCTTGCCGAAACTGCATTACGTTGGGGCACCATGCTAAAGACTGTACCCGGCCCCGATTTGTTCCTCCGCCTGCATCTTCACCTCAGCAATCAGTCAAAGGTTCTTCTGCCCCGAGGAATCAACCAAGATCTTTCCAGATGACAGCCGAAGAGGCAAAAGAGACTGCTGATGTCGTCATGGGTACATTTCTTGTTAACTCTATGCCTGCCTTAATCTTATTTGACTCTGGTTCTAATCTGTCATATGTGTCTGAAAAGTTTGCTAAACAGTTTGATTTTGCCCCTGTAATGTTACCTGCACCCTTAGACATAGAAACTGCTAGCTCGAATTTTGTGACGGTGAATAGAGTCTTTCGTTCCTGTAAGCTAGTGATGGATGATCTCTCCTCGGACGTTGACCTGATACCGATGTGGATTAGAGAATTCGATGTTATTATAGGAATGGACTGGCTCATGACGGACAATGCTGAAATCCTTTGTGCTAAAAGGATAATTAGAATTAGAACCCCCAAAGGAAGTGAACGTTATGTTTATGGCGATAGAAAGACTCGAGATTTAGGTCTCATTTCTGTAACGAAAGCCCGAAAGTGCCTAACCAAAGGTTGTGCCGCCTATTTAGCATATGCCGTAGATGCTAAAGAAGTTAAAAATACCGTGTCTGATGTACTTGTAGTTCGAGATTTCCCTGATGTATTCCCGGATGACATCTCTGGATTGCCACCAGATCGCCAAATCGAATTCCACATTGACCTTGTACCGGGTGCTGCTCCTATCGCGAAAGCCCCTTACCGTCTTGCTCCGAATGAAATGAAGGTTATGATGAGTCAGTTGCAGGAATTATTGGAAAAAGGGTTTATTCGTCCGAGTACTTCTCCTTGGGGTGCTCCGGTTCTTTTTGTTAAGAAGAAGGATGGAACCTTTCGCATGTGTATCGATTATAGGGAGCTAAATAAAGTAACTATTAAGAACCGATACCCTCTGCCTAGAATTGATGACTTGTTTGATCAACTGCAAGGGGCTAGCTACTTCTCAAAGATTGATCTCCGATCTGGATATCATCAACTCAAAGTATTTGAGTCTGACGTACCGAAGACTGCATTTCGTACTCGATATGGCCATTTTGAATTCCTAGTAATGCCGTTCGGTCTCACAAATGTCCCGGCCGCACTTATGGACCTCATGAATAGGGTATGTAGACCAATGCTGGATAAATCAGTGATAGTCTTCATTGATGACATCTTGATTTACTCTAAGTCTGAATCTGACCATGCGATGCATTTGCGAGAATTGCTAGACTTGTTACGAAAGGAGCGACTCTACGCAAAATTCTCCAAATGTGAATTCTGGTTACGCCAGGTACAATTTTTAGGACATATTGTCTCGAGTAAGGGAATAGCCGTGGATCCATCAAAGGTTGATGCGGTTCAGAAGTGGGAAGCGCCGAAAAACGTATCTGAAGTTCGAAGTTTCTTGGGTTTAGCGGGCTATTACCGGAGATTTATCCGTGATTTCTCCAAGATTGTGGTGCCTTTAACCAGTCTGACGAAGAAAGAAGTTAAGTTTGAATGGAATGAATCTCAAGATCGAGCCTTTGAGACTCTGAAACGTAAGCTAATAGAAGCACCGATTCTGGCCTTACCTGAGGGTAATGATGATTTTGTAGTCTATAGTGATGCTTCTAAGATGGGATTAGGCTGTGTGTTGATGCAAAGGGATAAAGTAATTGCCTACGCATCAAGGCAGCTAAAGGCGCATGAGAAGAATTATCCGACGCATGATTTAGAACTTGCAGCCGTGACCTTTGCATTGAAGATTTGGCGGCATTATCTGTATGGGACTAGATGCAAGTTATATACAGATCACAAAAGTCTGAAGTATATATTTGACCAAAAAGAGCTGAATATGCGTCAAAGGCGATCTATGGAATTGATTAAAGACTATGACTGTGAGATCCTTTACCATCCAGATAAAGCAAACATAGTAGCAGATGCCCTAAGCCGCAAAACCGGACAAGACCATTATACCCGATGTTATGCTTTGACTTCTGTTGTTTTGGAGTCTGCCTTGCCTGAGTCGATTATTGCCGCTCAAACCGAAGCCATTCGGGATGAGAACTTGAAATCTGAACGTATGGTTACATATGTGACCCAGCTGACCCTTGATAATCGTGGTCTTAGACGGTTCATGGATAGAATATGGGTTCCCAGACTAGGAGGTATTCGTGATCAAATTCTGTCGGAAGCTCATATGTCGAAATTTTCGATACACCCTGGTTCTACTAAAATGTATCAAGACTTGAGGATGGAATATTGGTGGCCTGGAATGAAGAAGGACGTGGGACGATATGTGGAAAATTGCATGACTTATTTACAAGTCAAATCTGAACATCAGAAGCCGTATGGGGAACTACAACCATTGCCAATCCCGGAATGGAAGTGGGACCACATAACCATGGACTTTGTGACGAAGCTGCCCAGGACTAAGCGGAATCATGACTCTATATGGGTAATAGTGGATCGACTTACTAAGTCAGCCCATTTCCTACCCATACGTGAAGATGAACGCCTCGAAAAGTTAGCTGAATTGTACATGAAAGAAATCGTGACTAGACATGGTGTTCCATTGTCTATAGTATCGGACCGTGACAGCAGATTTACTCTCGTTTTTGGAAGGCTTTTCAGAATGGACTAGGGACTGAACTTAAGATGAGCACCGCTTATCATCCTGAAACTGACGGGCAAAGTGAGAGAACGATTTTGACCTTAGAAGATATGTTACGTGCCTGTGTGATTGATCTCGGTGGAAGTTGGGATACTCACCTGCCGTTTGTGGAGTTTGCTTATAACAATAGTTATCACTCGACTATTGGTATGCCTCCCTATCAGCTTTTGTACGGACGTCGATGCCGAACTCCAACCTGTTGGAGGGAAACAGGTGAACGCCCGATCTCTGGACCAGCGATTTTGCAGGAAGCACACGACCAACTACAGTTGATTCGACAGCGGATTCAATGAGAACCTGTCCAGGGACCGAGATGACGAAGATCCGTTAAGGTGGAAGATCGGACCTATCACAAGATCAAAATCCAAGATGTTCCAGGATGCTCTCAATGGAATGATTAAATATTGTCGGAATCAAGCTCCCGTTTGTTCGCAAAACAACCAAGCACGCTTCCTAATGTTGATCCAAGTTGAAGACTAATATTAGTCCAAGTTTTGGAGCCCAAGTTCTCACTTTAATCCACAAAAGCCCAAAAATAAATAAAATTCGGCCAAGCCCACCCATGTGCATTGTTTTGGCCATAACTTCCTCATTTTAAGCCCAATTTGAGTGAAATAAAAGCCCACTTCAACCTTAGCCTTTTTCCTATATTTTCAAGAATAAAAAGGGCCCAAAATATGTCCTTAGCCACATCCATGAATCTGCCCATAAAGGTGTCCATGTTAAAGAACTTGTCAAAGATTAAATTCAAGGCATTTTGAAGGTTTTCTCAACATTATGGTCATTTACTTGGAGGAGATAAAGAGATAGAAGTTACTTGCATGATTAATACCTACTAGAAGCTTCAAGTGGTGAAATGTCAATAATGCCCTTTTGATAAGTAGTCTTGCTTATTTGATAGCTTATCGTGATAGCTTGTGCAACTTATCTAGATAAGTAGTTGGTCTTATATTTTCTCCTATAAATAGGCACTCAATGTAACCATTTCAATCATCCTTCATTTTTGAGTAAAATTGTGAGTTTTTAACTCTTATTGTTCCTTACGAACTTTCAGAACTTATCGAGTGTTTTAGCTTGTGGCGTTCGAAACTTATCAATCAACTTGGTGGGGTTGATTGTGGCGTTCTCTATACCAAAGTTCTTGCCTCGTATATAGGCAACGGGTCGCGGTTCCACTTATACCAAGGTTCTTGTCTTGTTTATAGACAATGGGTCGCGGTCCTATCCAAGTTACTTGAAACAACCATTAGAACGATCGGGCAATCGTGATCTATCACACATTCCTCGGGTGAGATCACATCATTTGGTATCAGAGCCAAGTTCTATTGGTTTGTTTTCTACTTTATATTTCATTCGTATCATCTTTTACTTTCTTTCTATTCGTCCTTTCATTTTAATTTCTTCTCTTCATCATTGCATTGTGGTTCATGTTTGTAGTGGATCCTGTCAAAAATTGACTTGGTTGCTACTAATTGATTTTTTAGGGGATCATACGAGTTCTTTAGTTTTTTTTTCTGTTTATTCATACTTTGCATCATTTGTTCCTAAAAACAAAAGGAAGCAAAAACACAAGCAAAAAAAAAAAAAAAAAAAAAAAAAAAAAAAAAAAAAAAAAAAAAAAAAAAAAGAAAAAAAAAAAAAGAAATCGCAAAAAAAAAAGATAAAAAAAAGGGTAAAAAAAAGCGCAAAAGAAAAGACAAAAAAAAGGAACGCAAAGTAAATTATAATTCTTGTTAGTTTTCTTTATTTTCATTTCCTTTTCTATTTACGTACTACTAGCATTGTTCATCTTGTTATATTTGGTTTTGTCAAATCTCTTCTTAAAGTTGTTTGGTATGTTTTGAATTCCTCAAGGCCACAAGCCCACTTGATTTTGATTTCTTTTAGTTTGTTTTGAACTTTAAGAGTTAAAAAGAGTGGTAAAAGGCGGTGTGGTAAGATCATTAGAGGTTAAAAGCCAAACACAACATACACGAGAATCGAGTGAACATAATTTTGAGTGAAACACGTAAGGGAGTGCGGGGAGGAAATAATATTTTTATTGTTATTACTTTTTGTCTTCTATTTTGTAGCAAAAAAAATGACGGATGAGCAACCTCCTCCTAATCTTCAAGTTCAAGCCATGATGGAGGAAATGCGACGATTGATGAGAACGGAATTCAACCAAATTCATGAAAGAATGGACCGATTGGAGACTGAAAGACCACAACGTATCCGCACGCCATCACAAGTTTCTTATGAAAATCATGACGACGATGGAGGAAGTGACGGATGGGAATCTGAAAGAAGAGCTCCTCGACGAAGGCCCCGAAGAGACAGCAATTTGAATTCTATCAAGATGAAAATTCCATCGTTTCAAGGAAAGTCAGATCCGGAAGCCTACATCGATTGGGAAACTAAAATGGAGTTCATCTTTGATTGCCATGACTACTCCAATCGTAAAAAAGTAAAACTCGCCGTTGTTGAATTTTCTGATTATGCACTAACATGGTGGGATCAACTTGTGATTAGTAGGCGAAGAAACGAAGAAAGACCCATTGATACATGGGAAGAAATGAAAAGGGTCATGAGACGACGTTTTGTACCAAGTCACTATTATCGTGACCTTCACAATAAGCTCCAAGGGTTGAAGCAAGGAAGTAAGTCTGTTGATGATTATTTCAAGGAAATGGAGGTTACCATGATCCGAGCCAACATTCTAGAGGATCGAGAAGCTACCATGGCCAGGTTGTTAAATGGCCTCAATTATGAAATTCGTGATCGTGTTGAGATGCACCATTATGTGGAGATTGAAGACATGGTCCACATGGCGGTTAAAATTGAAAAGCAACTCAAGAGAGGGGGTGGATCAAGAACGAATACCTGGAAGGCGGGTAGCTCCAAAAGGCCTGAAAGTTCATCATCTTTTAATCCCAAATCTGGTCCAAAACCAACAAGCCCTTCCAAGGAGAAAGGTAATTCTGATGCTCCTAAAACTCGTGACATAAAATGTTTTAAGTGTCTTGGCAGGGGTCACATTGCAAGTCAATGTCCAAATAAGCTTGTAATGGTGCTTAGAGAAAATGGAGAAATTGAAACAGATTCTTCCGAATCATCACAAGAAGACACGGATGGTGAAGAAGAGATGGCTGTAGAAGGAGAATTGTTGGTTGCAAGGCGAGCCTTAAGCACTCATTCCAAGGAAGAAGATGATGCACAAAGGGAAAACCTCTTTCACACTCGGTGTTATGTTCAAGGCAAGGTATGTAGTGTTATCATTGATGGTGGGAGTTGTACTAATGTGGCTAGTGTTTCCATGGTTGAAAAGCTAGGATTGCCGACGATGAAGCATCAAAAGCCATATAAACTCCAATGGCTTAATGATAGTGGTGAGGTGCGTGTGACGAAACAAGTGTTGGTGTCATTTCGCATTGGTAAGTATGAAGACGAGGTGTTGTGTGATGTGGTACCTATGCAAGCAAGTCATTTGCTACTTGGTAGGCCATGGCAATACGATCGGCATGTGAAACATGATGGCTTCACCAACAAGTACACTCTTGTTCATAAAACCAAAGCCATAACTCTTGTGCCGATGTCACCGAGTCAAGTTTATGAAGATCAAGTCCGACTTCAAAGGGATGTGAAAAACAAAGAAGGTGAGCCTAATGAAAATAATGAACACAAAAAAGGTTCAAATGAAAAACAAAAAGATAAGAAAATATTTGTGGGTGAAAAGGAAAGTCAATATTGTGCATTTGCAAGAAGGAGTGAAATAAAGGAAGCCTTGAATTCGGAGATGTCTTTTGTGCTTCTTTTGATCAAAGAAGCTTATTTAATCACAAATGATTTGGCCGGTATTCTCCCGAGCAAAATTAAATCTCTTTTGCAGGAATTTGAAGACTTGTTTCCCGAGGAAATTCCCAAAGGATTGCCACCAATTCGCGGGATCGAACACCAAATTGACTTTGTTCCAGGATCTTCCATTCCAAACAAGCCGGCGTATAGAACAAATCCGGAAGAAACCAAAGAGTTGCAAAGGCAAGTTAAGGAATTACTTGAGAAAGGATGGATTCGAGAAAGCATGAGTCCGTGTGCGGTTCCCGTATTGCTGGTACCTAAGAAGGATGGATCATGGAGGATGTGTGTAGATTGTCGTGCCATCAACAATATCACGGTAAAGTATCGCCATCCAATCCCTCGATTAGATGATATGCTTGATGAATTGTATGGCTCAAAGTTGTTTTCAAAGATTGATCTAAAGAGCGGGTATCATCAAATTCGCATGAATGATGGTGACGAATGGAAAACAGCTTTCAAAACAAAGCATGGTTTATATGAATGGTTAGTTATGCCTTTTGGGTTAACTAATGCTCCAAGTACGTTCATGAGATTAATGAACCATGTTTTGCGTGATTTTATTGGGAAATTTGTGGTCGTTTACTTTGATGATATTTTGATTTATTCTAAGAGTTTGAATGATCATCTTGAGCATCTAACGTGTGTTTTGAGTGTGCTTAGGAAGGAACAGCTTTATGCGAACTGGAAGAAGTGCACTTTTTGTACCGACCACATTGTATTTCTTGGATATGTGGTTAGTTCTCATGGAATATCTGTTGATGAAGAAAAGGTAAAGGCTATTCAAGATTGGCCAACTCCAAAGTGCGTAAGTGATGTGAGGAGTTTTCATGGTCTTGCAAGTTTTTATCGCCGATTTGTGAAAAACTTTAGCACCTTGGCATCACCACTCACCGAAGTGATTAAAAAGAATGTTGGTTTTAAATGGGGCAAAGAGCAAGAGCAAGCTTTTGAAAAACTGAAGTTTCATTTAACTCATGCTCCTTTGCTTTCTTTGCCAAATTTTGATAAAACTTTTGAGATTGAGTGTGATGCATCGGGTGTTGGAATTGGTGCGGTTTTAATGCAAGAAGGAAAACCATTGGCATATTTTAGTGAAAAGTTAAGTGGTGCAACTTTAAACTATCCCACATATGACAAAGAGATGTATGCCTTGGTTCGAGCACTAAAAACTTGGCAACACTATTTGTGGACCAAGGAGTTTGTCATTCATTCTGATCATGAGTCCTTGAAGTTTCTAAAAGGACAACAAAAGCTCAACAAGAGACATGCTAGGTGGATGGAGTTTCTTGAGACATTTCCATATGTCATCCGATTCAAGAAAGGTAAGGAAAATATTGTGGCTGATGCACTTTCACGAAGGTACTCTTTACTCTCTTCTCTTGACTCTAAAATTCTAGGTTTTGAACAAATCAAAGAGTTGTATCGTGAAGATGTGGATTTTGGTATGATTTTTCAAAGTTGTGAAAAGGGCTCTTTTGAAAAGTTTTTCATACATGATGGATTTTTGTTCAAAGAATCAAAGCTTTGCATTCCAAACACTTCTTTACGTGAACTTTTGGTTTGGTGTAACATCCAATTTTCCACAAACAGTACACGTCATAATATTTCATTTCATAAATAATACTGATTGTTTGATACCACAGGCCCATCAGTGAAATACTTAAATACAACAATGTTTTAAAGATCAAATGGTGGTCTAACTAGCTTCTAAAATCTTCAATCAGAGTGCGGAAGACTGAACAAGCTACCCGAGACCGCATTGTCTTTACAAAATAGGCATCATCAAAAGTCCAAAGGTCTGCTATTCATCCAAGTCCAGATTCACTTAGCCTGGGACGAACTACCTGCTATGGTCTTGCCTTTATCAGCTTTTCCTGAAAAAGAGATGTCATGACAGAGTAAGCTAACAAAGCTTAGTGAGTTAACAGAGTTCCACTAAATACCACAGACATATATAACATACTATCAGATCCTGTCGGTCAACACGTCAGAGACGGTAATTAGGTTGGGAGACAACCCGGTCAGTATTCCCATATGTAAGGCCGAAACCCTACGGGAAGTGTATGGAAACAAGTCAGATAGGAAAGGAATCTGCAGAATTCCCTCCTGTGAATGGAGATCTCACATTCGGTCCGGTCAGATGATGCAATATGCAATGGCAAGTATATAAACAGTCAAGTAAGCAGTAAGCATGATACGTATTTACATAAATTGTAAAAGTGAACATGCAATCAAGTCATTTCTAGTGTCTAGTTCAGTAAAGGCAACATGCGTTTCTATGATACAATATAGTATTAAAGAATTATGCAGCAATCAATCAGTAGTTTCCATACCGTCAATACATTCACCAATAAGTATCGAAATATATGTAAGTAATTAATGAAATCTGTCACTCACAGTAGTCCAGTCCGTAGTCAGATAGTGCTTAACGAGTTAAGCAGTTCAGTTTACTCTGTCAAACGACGGGTTCCTGCATTTCAGTTTCAAGTCTGGCATATTAATGTCAAGTCTAAACCATAATCTAAATAACCCTAGTTTCATGCTCAGGTTTTTGTCAATTTTTTAACTGTCGAGTCTGAGGTAGTACCTATCATCCCAAAGTGAGTCTTTTTCTTAACAGATCAATATGATACCCAATTACACATATATGTGGCCTTGCAACGAGGCCAATCATATTACTAACTAGGTGAATCATGACATTCATTCACTAAGAGTCCATTCAATATTAAGTGATACCTTTAATACAATAGGTTGTTTAATCACCTAGTCTGATTTAGGAATTAACCTTAGTCTTGGAACAACAACAACCAGATTCGAATTAGGAATGCTAGACTCGAACCATAGCCATAGATTCGAATACATGCTAGACTCGAACATAAGACTTAGATTCGAATACATGCTAGACTCGAACATAAGACTTAGATTCGAATACATGCTAGACTCGAACATAAGACTTAGATTCGAATACATGCTAGACTCGAACATAAGACTTAGATTCGAAGGGCAACTAGATTCGAAGGGCTATATTAGATTCTAAGGGATCATTAGACTCGAACTCAGGCTTAGACTCGAATGGCAACTAGATTCGAACATGTATAATTCGAGTCTACTAGATTAGATTCGAATTCAACACCCATATGAATGTCTCGAATCTGATCTTGCATGTTCATCAACTTTCCAGATTTTAACTACGAATTTAGACAAAAAGTGAGGGAGAAATAGTTACTAACCTTCGTCCAAGCTATAATCTTCAACTAGGGATGATTTCCAAGCAAGAACAGGTCCTAAACGGGCGTAAATCAGCTTCAAATGAAGGAAAATTGAGCAGACTCGAAAAATGCTCTTTCAAACTCGAACCAAAAGTCAGAAATAGAGTCGATCTTACCTCAAATCCGGACAAAATCAGACAAGAAATGGTAGATTCGTGAAGAACTCGACGATCTCTATCCAATGGCATAAGTAACACGAGAATCCAACGGTTCGATTTCAAGAAAAGCTAGAGAGAAGGAGGAGAGTGCAGAGAGAGGGAGGAGGGTAAACTTTCTAAACTTTAAAAGTGAGGAGTATAACTCCTATTTATAGGGAAATAGGGAAAATCAGATATTCTACTGAATTTTCCGTAATTGTCCAACTTTATTCCCAATTGCTCCGATTTGCATTTCAGATACAAATATTAGCAAAGAAGGTCTAGATCTGCAACGATTGTCTTTTAGTAAATTTTAACTCATTTAGTCAGTTTCGCTATTTTCAGTCATTAAATTATCATTTAGCTGAATTTTAATTATTATCTTAATTTCAACTAAATTTTTTGGGTAACTCATCATAATTAATTATAACTTAATATAATTAATTATTTCAGATTCACATTATCAGCTAATTTACTAATAATCCGATAAAATTTGTTTTATTATCCAAAGTCCGATGCTGAATATATATAATTAATAAAATTCGGGCCGTTACAATCTTTTAATAAATTACGGGCTGTTACATTTGGGAGGCACATAGTGGAGGTCTTATGGGTCATTTTGGTGTGGCAAAAACATTGAATATTTTGCAGGAACATTTCTTTTGGCCAAAAATGAAAGTTTATGTTGGAAAAGTTTGTGAAAAGTGCATTGTTTGTAAACAAGCCAAATCAAAGGTTCAACCTCATGGTTTATACACTCCTCTGCCTATACCAAGTGAACCATGGGTTGATCTTTCTATGGATTTTGTGTTGGGATTGCCAAGAACTAAAAATGGCAAAGATTCGATATTTGTGGTTGTTGATCGGTTTTCGAAAATGGCGCATTTCATTCCATGCAATCGAACCAATGATGCCTCACATATTTCAGATTTGTTTTTCAAAGAAGTGGTTAGATTGCATGGCATGCCAAGAACTATCGTCTCGGATCGGGACACAAAGTTTTTAAGTTACTTTTGGAAAACGTTGTGGGGAAAATTGGGAACAAAGCTTTTGTTTTCTACAACTTGTCATCCCCAAACGGATGGACAAACTGAAGTTGTGAATCGTACACTTGGTACTTTATTAAGATCAATAGTGGGGAGAAATGTGAAAACTTGGGAGCAATGCTTACCCCATGTTGAGTTTGCATATAATCGAAATGTGCATTCTGCTACTAAGTTTTCACCTTTCGAGATTGTGTATGGATTTAAGCCATTAACTCCTATGGATTTAACTCCTTTACCTGTGAATGAGTATTTGAATTTAGATGGTAGGAAGAAGGCGGAATTTGTCAAGCAAATCCATGAGCAGGCAAAACACAACATTGAAGAGCGCACCAAGAAGTATGAACAACAAGCAAACAAGGGAAAAAGAAAGATTATTTTTGTACCAGGAGATTGGGTGTGGCTTCATTTGCGGAAGGAACGGTTTCCAACAAAACGGAAGTCAAAGTTAATGCCAAGAGGAGATGGACCATTTCAAGTGTTGCAGAAAATCAATGACAATGCTTACAAACTTGATCTTCCAGATGATTATAATGTTCATGATGTTTTTAATGTAACTGACTTGACTCTGTTTGATGCAGGTGAAGATTTGAGGACAAATCACTTTCAAGAGGAGGGGAATGATGAGAACCTGTCCAGGGACCGAGATGACGAAGATCCGTTAAGGTGGAAGATCGGACCTATCACAAGATCAAAATCCAAGATGTTCCAGGATGCTCTCAATGGAATGATTAAATATTGTCGGAATCAAGCTCCCGTTTGTTCGCAAAACAACCAAGCACGCTTCCTAATGTTGATCCAAGTTGAAGACTAATATTAGTCCAAGTTTTGGAGCCCAAGTTCTCACTTTAATCCACAAAAGCCCAAAAATAAATAAAATTCGGCCAAGCCCACCCATGTGCATTGTTTTGGCCATAACTTCCTCATTTTAAGCCCAATTTGAGTGAAATAAAAGCCCACTTCAACCTTAGCCTTTTTCCTATATTTTCAAGAATAAAAAGGGCCCAAAATATGTCCTTAGCCACATCCATGAATCTGCCCATAAAGGTGTCCATGTTAAAGAACTTGTCAAAGATTAAATTCAAGGCATTTTGAAGGTTTTCTCAACATTATGGTCATTTACTTGGAGGAGATAAAGAGATAGAAGTTACTTGCATGATTAATACCTACTAGAAGCGTCAAGTGGTGAAATGTCAATAATGCCCTTTTGATAAGTAGTCTTGCTTATTTGATAGCTTATCGTGATAGCTTGTGCAACTTATCTAGATAAGTAGTTGGTCTTATATTTTCTCCTATAAATAGGCACTCAATGTAACCATTTCAATCATCCTTCATTTTTGAGTAAAATTGTGAGTTTTTAACTCTTATTCTTCCTTACGAACTTTCAGAACTTATCGAGTGTTTTAGCTTGTGGCGTTCGAAACTTATCAATCAACTTGGTGGGGTTGATTGTGGCGTTCTCTATACCAAAGTTCTTGCCTCGTATATAGGCAACGGGTCGCGGTTCCACTTATACCAAGGTTCTTGTCTTGTTTATAGACAATGGGTCGCGGTCCTATCCAAGTTACTTGAAACAACCATTAGAACGATCGGGCAATCGTGATCTATCACACATTCCTCGGGTGAGATCACATCACCTCTCAAGACAGACAAAAGAAGTATCATGATAGAAGACGGAAACCAATTGCGTTTGAAGTTGGAGATAAAGTGTTGCTGAAGGTCTCGCCAAGAAAAGGAATAGTAAGGTTCGGCAAACGGGGGAAGTTGAGTCCTCGATTTGTTGGTCCTTTTGAAATTCTCGAGCGTGTGGGACTGCAAGCCTACAGATTGAAGATGCCTGCCGAAATGTCTGGGATTCATGATGTATTTCACGTTAGTAATCTTCGCAAGTGTTTAGTTGACGCTGAAGCTGCGATTCCTTGGAAAGAAGTGCAAATTGACGAGCAGTTGCGATACGAAGAAGAGCCCGAGCGTATAATCGACCATAAGGTTTCGAAATTGCGCAACAAGGAAATTCCAATGGTGTTAGTTCAATGGAAATACCATAAGGGATCTGCGCATACTTGGGAACGAGAAGACGAGATTAGGCAAAAGTATCCGAAGTTATTCCTATCTTAGTCGATTCCGAGGACGGAATCAATTTAACGGGGGAAGATTGTAACAGCCCGTAATTTATTAAATATAAATTACAGCATCAGACTTTGGATAATAAAGCAATTTTATCCAAATATTAGTAATTAACCGAAAACATGAATCTTAAATAGTTAATTATATTAAGTTATAATTAATTATGAAAAGTTGCCCCAAAATTAGCTGAAATAAAGTTGATAATTAAAATTCAGCTAAATGACAAATTAAAGACTGAAAATGACGAAACAGACTAAAATGAATAAAAATATGACTAAAAGACAATTATAGCAAATCTAGAACTCCTTTTCTATTATTTGCATCTGAAATGCAAATCAGATTGATGGGAATAAAAGTTGGTCGATTCCGGAAATTCAGTAGAAAATCTGATTTTTCCCTATTTTCCTATAAATAGAGCTCTCCTCCTCATTTCTTGAGTTTGGAAGCTTGAACTCTCTCTCCTTCTCTCTCTACACCCTCACCTTCTCTCTAGAAATTCTCCTAAACGAACCGTCGGATTCTCGTGATTTATACGCCATCGGTTAGAGATCGTCGAGCTCTACACGAATCTACCATTGCATGTTTGATTTCGTCCTGATTTAAGGTAAGATCGACCCCTTTTCTTCCTTTTGGTTCGGTTTTGAAAGAGCAAACTCGAAATTGCTCAAATCCTCTTCATTCGAAGCTGATTTGCTCACGTTTAGGACCTGTTTTGGCTTGGAAATCACCTATAGTCGAAAGATATAGCTTGGACGAAGGTTAGTAACTATTTCTCCATCATTTATGTTCATGTTTAAGTTGATAAAACCTGGAAAAAACGATGAACAAGAAGAACAAATTCGAGAAATTCATGTATAGACTCGAAGGTGTTGGTTTCGAATCTACCCCCCTAGACTCGAATAAGTGGCCTTCGAATCTATCTCCCTTGACTTGAATGTGTTGATTTTCGAATCTATTTCCCTAGATTCGAAGGGTTGATGT